>JANHFL010007057.1:5853-16743 GCA_032468155.1 Oxyrhabdium leporinum | reverse complement strand
ATTGTGAAGATTTGAGAGAAGGCAAACTCTAGTTTCATGCTACCACAATAACTTCAAGATAACATTGTAAAAAAAAAAGCCAGCAATTGTCCCCTAGCAATGAATAAAAATTGATAGTGTCCATGATTCCAGTTTCATATCTTTTTTCCATTTTAAACTACTACAAAGATATAGCTATTATACTGGTCTACAGAATGCTCAAAACAAAACTCTTCATCTGCATTATATCTGATTTCTCCTGTAGTTGTACCTTGTGTGCTTTAGAAATGTCAACATTACAAATTTCAGAATGTCCAGTTAATATGACTGCAACTCTCCCTGCATTTTCTCTACCATCCAAGCTTTGAGGTGAAAGTTTGTGGATAATATCTTGCTCTACAATTCTCCCCCCTTTTGATAGGACCATGGTGATTTAAAATTCTATGTACAGGCACATGTCCCCCAGTTTTGAACAATGGAGAACAAGATCAGTGAGGATGGAGCCAACTAATACACCCTACCCAATTCTTTCACTCACATAATAGTCTGATGAGAAATGATTCAAGATACTATACTGAAAAAATAATTATTTCTTGAGCCCACTAATTTCTAGTACATATTTATTTTGTAATAACATAGAATCAAGGCATTTTATAGGACTAGTGGGGGAACATATTGGGCAGCAATACACAGAAAAAGTATTTGGGTGCTTTGGTAGATCACAAACTGGACATGAATCAACAATACAATGTGTCCACAAACAAAACAATGCTATCAATAGATACAGACTGTATCAACAAAGTATAGTATCAAGATCAAAATAACTTATCTTTTTTTATATTTTGCATTGGTCAATCTGTATCTAATTCTGGGCATCATATTTTAGGTATGATATCATCAGCAGGCTGGGGCAGAAGAGATTAACCGAGATGATAAGAGGCCCCACAGGAATGATTGAAAGTGTTGGGTATGTTCATAAGACTTCAGGGAGACATATAGCTATTTCAAGTATCTGAAGGGTTGTCATGCAGAAAATATGGCAGAATTGTTCTGCATTGTTCTGGAAGAGTAGAAAATGAACAATGGAAATACAATTACAGAGAAATAAATTTTCATTGGATGTGGAGATAATGTTCCTAACAGTAGGAGCTGTTCAACAATGGAACAAACTGCCAAGGGAAATATTTAAAAAGTGGTAAAATGGCCTTCTGGGTGAAATCTATATTAGGAACACAGATTATTGCCTTATCCTAAGACACTTCCTTGGTATGTCTTGCTCAGAGTTAGCTACATTGATTGATAGAGGCTCAGGTCTTCAAATGGGAGGAGAAATACCAAGAAATGTATCTGGAATGATAGTCTCCCATTGTGTATGTGAAAATGACTTTGGGAGACTGGGCCCAGATATGCTGTATAGGGAACAGTCAGATAAGAGACAGAATTGTCCACAGCTGGATAGTGGACAGGCCAAGAGGCTCAGAACAGACCCTCCTAGTTTCTCAGGTATAAAAGAGACAGATGAGAACTGTACTTTCAGACTTGCAAGATTCTGTTAATATAGCCTTACAATAAAGTAGAATTAGCACATCTGGTCATGTTTTTTGTCTGGTCTACCTGGTAAAGCTGACACATTGAGCTGCAGCTTTGCCAAGATAAAGCCAACCACAAGATGCCACCCCCACAACTGCAGATAAACTCCAGAGGAAGTTATTGCCATCATTATAGTTTTCAATCAAGAATGGTAAATAACAGCAGAGGGATGTGGGAAGTATTGTCTGTTTCTTGGGCTGCACAGGGAGGTTGAATCCTTGCTGTATAAAAAGCATTTGATGACTTTGGCACATATTATTTATTTTAATTATGATAATGTTTTATAACATGTTAGTAAATGTTCTTCAGTGTAAGCAATTATTATTAACATGAGACATCACAGCAGGCCTCTGCTATTAAATTTCCATCTATTTTCTGTGGCTGAAATTACAGGGTGTGCCTATTAGCAGTATGCAAATGAATGCCATTCTTTAGGCAGAATTCAACAAGGAATACATATGTTGCCATTCCCCAACATCCATTCTTTGTTGCTCTCCTGTAAACATAAAGGAACTTCCATAGCCAGTCATTATGCTAGCTGATAGTTGTATTTTGCAAAATCCCCACTTGAAAATTGTGTAACCAACTTTGAATTTGGCTTATTTCAGCTCTGATACATATGGAAAGATTAGCTCCCTTGATTTCTGGGATGTGATTGTGGGTATTGTCTTAATGTGCCCTAACTTTTGAGCATTTACCCACTGTGGGATTCTAGTGCTACACAGGGTTGCTCTTCCTAAACGTTTAGGTAAAAGAAAAGGGAAAATATAAGGAGCGGATGTCAAAATTTTAAGTAGAACAATGGATACACAAATGCATCAGTGGCAGGAATAAGGGGAAAGATTGGCATACCTGAACTATGGTTTAAAGAACTTTAGTCTTGTATATGACATCCTATGCCCATTCAGTTTTGTTAGTTTTTTTTGTCAGCAGCTGATATATATCTAAAAGGGCTGTAAGTCAAATGCACAATGCTTCCATGGTTAAGCTCTTGCCTGCACATAGAATTTCAACCTGTAATCATGGAGGTAGCAGCAATTGAGACCATTGTGGATTGCCATAGGATTCAATGCTCACACCCATGTTTTTAATAGGAAACCACTGGAAGAGGTCATTTGGTGGTTTGGGGTAAAGTGACATCAATATAGGCATGAGACTTGTTTATATACTGCACACTGACTTAGGAATTCTGGGAGTTGAAGTACAGATGCCTTAAAGTTGCCAAGATTGAAAAAAACCTGTTTTATGCTGCCAATTATGTACAACAGCCAGCTTCTGATACAAACTCAAGGTATTTATTGCAGAAATTAACTCTTAGCTGCAATAATATAAGCAAGTTGCAAATTACAAACTTTCTGCTTATAGAATGACAACACAAAAGTCTACTTTTCAAATAATCCAGAAAGACCATAAAACAAACAAACCCCAATCAGAAATGATCCTGGTCAAGTTCTAATCCAAAGTTTAGCTGGGAAATCTAAGGAATATACAGTTAGGATTATAGATAGGCAGTGGAGTGGATGTAATATGTATAATTTGGTGCTTCTTATCAGCAGAGATTTGAGCAGGACTTTTCTACCTACATGTTAAAGTAACTATTCTGCCATGCTTTTAATCATGTTTCTGGATGGCATCTGGAAGCTACCTCTTAACTATATATCACTCTTTTTATGTTTTTGTTCTGTTGTACACCAACCAGAAGCTATGTCTTGGGTCAGGTTACAAAATTGTGAAATAAATAAAGCCCTTATTTCCTGAAGTGGTTATTCATTTGTGGTTCAGGATTCACCCACTGAATGAAGCTCAGTGGGTATGATAATGAGATTATGTAAGTCTTACATTTACCAGACTAAGGATCAAAAACACAAAAAAGGTATTCATTTCTAAAACATTTATTTGCTATTTGCTATTATTGTTATGATCATCATCATTATCATCAATAGTAACATTACTTTTGCATTCTTAAATGCTATCCCTGGTAATTATTAAGAAAACAAAATTAAACCCAGAAATATTCTCAGTATCTGACTGGAAAAGTGCAATGAAGGGGAATCTCTGTCTGAATAATTTTATATAAGAATGGGACTGATCTACAGCAGGGAATTTCAAACATTTTCAAGACATAGAATCTGTTTGCTACTGAAGTTGTTGCTTTAAACCGCTAATCAAGTGGCAAAGCTTGAAGGACAGAAAATTAGCAGCATTTCAGTGAACCTTTTTCCCCTCTTTAGCTGCTCATGGGACCACATCAAGTTCTCATGAAATCTTTGCATTCCATGGAACACAGTCTGAAAAACCCTGACCAAAAAGGATGACAGAAACTGTTACTAGATGTGATGTTTCCACATAACCTTTTTTCTCTTATACTTCATGAGCGAGGAGATGCATAATTTAATATACATCTTCATCATCAAGTGACTGAGAGGAGAAATGAACAAACACAGGGGTGCCACAGGAGCATGGTAACCCAATTTAATTTTAATACCAGTTTTGTTACTGATTGATTGATTGATGTATCTGGCCAACTATTGTACTATCTTACCAAAAAATTATGTTCCAGGCAGCAGTGAAACCAAAATTATAGACACCTCTTTCAAGCCTTAAATAGCACATCTCTAGCTTTCATTCAAATAAATTCCTGCAATTCAGAATATTTCATTATAAATTGAAGTACTAAGCAAGACTCTCCAATTTTACTGTTATTGCTGCTATGGAAACCACTAGCAACCTTTAATTATTATTTTTTAATCAGTTATCAGAAGCATGAAGATTAATGAGAGAAACATCTGATAAGTCAGTTTGTAAATATTGTAGCCTTATTCATTTCAGGAAACATTTTGGAGCTGAAGGTGGAGTCTTGAGTTGCCTTCCAGAGGTCTTCTGTTTACATTTCTTCCCTTTCAAAACCAAAACCGAAAGTAACCAACAAAAAAACCGAAAACAAAACCAGGTCACCCTAGAGGCCATTTTGTCACTAAATTTTGTGGACCAAAATTGGGGCAGAAGGATCCCATGTGGGGTGTTGGAGGGCTGCATAGGATGTATGGGACCTAGTAGCTCATTTTATACCAGAGAGACAGACAAGGAAGCAGTAGCTTGTTTTCTATTGGATTCAAGTTCTGATTGCATGAGGAGATTCAATTACAACAGCAAGTGAAAGGGATTCATGCTGTTCCACTTGTAATCAAATTATTCTTGCCTTTACCTTTTATTAATATAGGTTAATTACTAGAAAATGCCTCTTTAGAAAAAGGCTGGAAGTTGAACAAAATTGGAATAAGAATTTTCATCCCTGTTATCTGAGAAGAACTTTGGTTCGGGTATCTTGCTAAGCTATAATGGGACTGGTTGGCTGATGTGTGAGCCACCAATTATGGCTTAGCATGATGCATAAACTACATACACATGTAACTTTTCTAGCAACCTTGAATTATACTTTAAATCATGCCATTAGCATAGAATTAAGGCTAATGCATGTCCTCCGATTGGAGTAAATAATAAATTCAGGCAAAGCAAAATGACAAATTTATATTCATTTTAAAATACATTGTAACAGTAGTTATTTATGGGGTTTACATTCTGCTTTTATTACAACAAATCTAAAAGCAATTTATGTTAAAAATAAACAGCAGATTGTCTAGATTATTTAAAAACCTTTCTATTTTTACATAAAGACACTCCTTAGGTTCTTGTGCTAAAAAAGCTTTTTTATTTTTTCCCTTATAGATTTTTCAGGGAAAATGTTCTTAAAGTTTAAAGCAGGTCCCCCTCCTCACTTATAGAAAAGTGAATGCACATATGCCATTATACTGTGCCAAAAAACTTTTTTAAAAGAGAGATTCAGTTCCTCTTACTTGTACAGTTGCGTTTGAAGGTGCATGTGGGTTGCAGAGATTGTAACATTGGCATGCTATTGGAAATTATGGATTTCATCTGGTCCCCTTCTAGCACTGTAACATCTACAAGTGCTGGTTGAAGTGCTGGTTGAAGTTTTCCTCCTCTAAAACAACATTGTTTCTATGTCAGGAAAAGTATTAACAGAAAACATACGAGCATAGACCTAAGACTAATAGTTCGTCACTTGATTTATTTTAAACTCTCGTGTTCAGAGTTATGAGATGGCAGGGAACAGGGAGAGAGCAGAAACGTTGCTACAAATTTCCAACTCTTTTACCATTTGGTAGGCATCTTTTTTGAGTGTCCCTCCAAAGCATTATCACGTTCCACTTTCCCAAACCAGGGCACCAATTTTCTTTTGGGGGTTTTAATAGAGAATAGGTTGAACAATTAAGGACAGAGAATCTGCCTAGAAATAAATTTCACTGTTCTCAGTGGTGGGAAGGTAGTTGAACTAAACTGATATCATTGGACAAAAAAAGATTTAGTTTCCTGAATACTTTTAGGTATATATTACAGATTTTTGGCTGCTAATATAACCTTTAAAATAACCTTTAACTTAATCTTTCATGTACCATTTTATATAAATCTTCTGTTTTTATACAGTGGCAATGTATACCCTTCGGTACCTGGTGGCTTTGCTGCACCATGAAAGAAATATATGAAAACATGAAACTGTCGTTAAAGCACATTTAGTAAAACTGGCATATCTGTCGAGATCTAAAAGTAGTGGCTCTGCAGCTTGGAATGCACCTCAGATATACCAAGTACTTGGTTGTTACAGATATGCTCATTATATGCATGGGACAGCCATGGAAGAGAGTCACATTACATTAAAAAAAATGGAGATTCTGAAATAATGTGGTTCCAGGATCGAAAAATGTTGGAATGGGACAACTTGCCACAGCCAATTTGCTGCAGCCAACTCACTGCAGGACAACTTACCATGGCCAACTCACCATGGGACAACTTGCTGCTGGAAAATTTAACAATTCTATTTAATTATTTAAAATAAATAAAATTTATTTTAATTTTTGCCATTCACATTTATTCTGTTCTTTCTTTTACATCCTTTCTTTAATGATTCTATTCCACTATTTCTTTGACATTAATGTAACTCTTGTCCTGCAGTAAGTTGTCCTGTGGCAAGTTGGCTGTGGTGAGTTGGCCAAGGCAAGTTGGCCGTGGTTAGTTGGCTATGGCAAATTGTCACACATCCAAAAAATGTGGCATATGAACCTCTTGTTGACCAAACAAAGATATTTTTGCCTCCATTTCACATAAAATTTGGATTGATGAAAATTTTTGTGAAAGCGATGAACAAAAAACAAAAAAACATTATGACTGTTTTGCATATCTATTTCAGAATTAGTTTCTTTAACTCTTGTTTTCTTTTCCACTTTGATGATGATTGATTGTACTTTTGTGCAATAGACAATAATGCATCCATAACCTTGTGAAAATATGAATCTGGCTGTAAAACCTGATAAAGTGTTCCTCTTGAGCTAGGTTGGGGGCAAAATGTTTTATACTGTGGCTGTTTCAACCTTCATTTATACATTAGAGAGAAAATTAAATATGAATAAACTTTATTGGATCAGCAATGTCTTAATAAAATGTAGCTAAAAGAGGATAACATATGACAGGGCCATAATAATTATATGCACTGGACCAACTCTCTGAACATAAGATAATGTGGCAGATCCTTGAAGTTAGAAAGCGGTATTTACTAACTGAGTCTATCACCTTTGGGTTTTTATCTTCTATGAAGCAACAAATATTTAAAAAAAACACCAAATGTATACTGTGATGTAGCAGGACAATTGAGACAGACAATTATTGGGTTGTTCTACATGACATACCTGAAGGTTGAAGTGTTTTTTGTTTTAACTGATTAAATTAGATGTTGCCAAATTTGAATGATTGCTTTCCTTTTCTTTTTACTCAATAAACTTTTTAAAAAATTGCTTTTGATTTAATCAGTAAATGTCCATTGCTAGAGATACTGGTCAATTAGTGTGAGTTAAAGATGAGATAATTTAGATGAATTGCGCACATGGGAAATAAAATATGTCCCATGCCTACAGCTCATACTGAGCTTCACATGTTCCTGATTATCTTAGGTAGTCAATCCTGATAAAGGATTTAGTGCAACCCAATCCTTAATTTCAGTGAGTGAAAGGATGCTTTTATTCTTCCATCAAGAGTCTCTGGACTTGCACAACTATCCATGAACTATGTAGGTGTCAGATTTCCCATGATCCATGGGACATTACTCTGTGTGCCAGACCATGTGACCCCTACATGGAGGTGTTTTATTCAGTATTGTG
Organism: Oxyrhabdium leporinum; assembly: GCA_032468155.1. Taxonomy (NCBI): domain Eukaryota; kingdom Metazoa; phylum Chordata; class Lepidosauria; order Squamata; family Cyclocoridae; genus Oxyrhabdium; species Oxyrhabdium leporinum. The sequence goes on along the minus strand of JANHFL010007057.1, from coordinate 8,947 downwards.
TCCAGACATATTACACTATGCCCAGCAGAGAAGATAGAGAAGGTTTAGTGCTGTTGAAGATGCATCCTAGGTCTAAAAACATAAAGGATATACAGAAGTGTACCTATGACTAGTCAATAAACCTCTGAAAGAAAAATATTAGTCAACTTCATGTGGCATTATGATATACGAGAGGAATTTATCCAGTCAATGCAAAGATTTAACCAAAGGAGGATAACTTAACTACTGGCAGATAAATAAGCAAAAAATATAATTTTATGCATTGTAGTGTACCTATAATGAATAAGAAAGGGCAGGAAATAAAGCTGCACAGATATTTCAGATATTAAACATTTAACTGTTTTTTCAGGATCACTATGAATATGCTTGACTTGTTCCCCTGAACTTAAGAATGATTGTACCATCCAAACTAATTCACATCAGATCAATTATACCAAAATCTAACCATTTAGTTCCATACTTGCTTGAATCTACTTGCTTCAGGAGAAAAGTTGAAGAAAAGTTGTTGAAGCAGGAAAATACAACTCCTGGTTTGCTCCCAGTGCTTCCTCTTGCTCTTCAGTCCAGAACCAAATATATTATTACTGAGAATCTGGCACTGGGATCTTATGGCAGAGTAACTTGCCAGGAATAGAAGCAATGTCAAGCTAATGTAAGACTTGGATATCTGTGGGATAAACTGTTTTTGCTTATTACTTATGTGGTAACAGATAATAATAGGGTTACTTTCTGTTGGACTGGTTCTAAAGTTTTCACCCTCAAATTGTTCTAGTGTGTTACATCCATTTCCTCCTGATATCCATTGGTTTGTTCAGCAATAAATAAGTTATGATTCAGGCTTACCACCAAATAAGTAGATTCCAGTTTCTTTATAAGTGAGGGACTTAATTATTTGATTATAGATAAATAAGAGAAGAAAACGAGAGCAGCTGGCAGAACGTTCCAGCTGACAAGGGCAAAAGCTTGCCAGAAAGAGTCAGAAGAGAAGACACAGGCTTAATCAGTCTAGATAGTGATAGGGAAGAAAAAGATGATTCAGGGCCACATTGTTCCTTCTCTAAATTCTCAGTGAGATACCCAGGGATGCCAATGGTCTCAAAATAACCCTGGCCACCTCCCTGACCCTCGAAAAGAACATTTCTTTTTATATATATTTTTTAAAAAAACTGGGGAAATGATGGAGTCTGTTTGAATGGTCTGCCCCAGACAACTGATTAACTCAATGGAGTTCCAGAAGAAACTTAAGGTTGGTGGCTGGTTCAGTCTTAGTCTCTGCCTAGAATGGGCAGCTAACTGGGACCTTGGAGTGCATTGCTGCAATGCAGCCTCTCCTGTACGCTGAACCCAGCTCATCCCTTGGTTTACTGAATGACTCCAGGAGTTGCAGCATCACAAGAAATGACTGGAGTGCTGCTGGAGGAAAACTTGGAACAAAGTCAATCAACCCAAAAAATGCAGATAAGAGCCCACATTAGGGATTACCTTGTGGCAATAAGGGCAGTGATGTATTAATATTTTTCCACCTTTATTGCATCTGTTGACAGCCATTTATTTAGGGTGACCTCATCTCTGCTGGGCAGAGATGGACCTTGGGATCCTTTGCCCATTGGCCACAAGATCATTTTCAATTTCATCTAGGCAGATAAAAGTGCTCAGATATGATCCACGTTTCAATCAGATTGAGCAGGTGTGACCAAGGGGCCTGCAGCCTGGTCTTGTAGTAGATGACTTTAACCAGTGATCCCTGATGAGGGGGACTGGGTTTTTTGTGCTGTAAGTTTGGTTTCTTCTTTGTTGGATCCAGGTTTCTCCTTAGTTGTGAACAAAGCTAAGGAGGTGACCTGGGTCAGTTCCATACTGTGAAGATAACCTCTTTAATGGAGGAGGTGGTGCGTCCGACCTTGAAAGAGGTAGTGATATACCCCCTTAAGCATTCTTTAACCAAGCAGTCTTGGAAATTAGCCTTCCTATTTTCTCTTTCTAGGGAAGGTGTTTGTAAAGATGGTCATAGGGCAGCTCCTAAAAACCCTGTAGGAAATGGATTATCTAGACCCAATTCAGTTAGGTTTCAGGCTGATATTTGGTATGGAGACATCTTTATTTATACTTCTTGATAATTTGTGGTGGTGCTGGGATGGAGCTAGTGCATACATCTTTTCTTTTTTTTCCCCAATAAATTTTTTATTTTATTTTAGTACAAATCTTCCATTACACGGTGTGTCGTCTGGGTACAAATATTTGCAACGATAATTAAAAATACAATTCTATTCTTATATTAATATTTGCTAATTATATAATATATCATTCATTTTATCAATCCTCACACATTCTAGTATTTTTCTAATCACACTTCCTTCTCTAGAAATCATTTCAATTTTCCAATTCTGTGCATATACCATTCTAACTGTAGTTAATACATACAAATTAGATAGGCGTTTTCTTTAAGCTTAATACTCAATAAATAACTATATAGTCAGAGTCTTTTGAGTGTCGTTTGGAGGGGAGGAAAAAAAGCTCCCCGTTTTCAGAGTTTCTATCACACTTATCTTGAGACGTCTCCGGAAGTGGGACTAAGACAGAGAAGTTGCAAATTGCAGGTCGCTCTTGATTCACGACAGTTCGTTTAGTGAGCAAAGTCACAACGCCACTGAAACAAGTGACTTACGACCGTTTGTTTCACACTTACGACCGTTGCAGTGCCCCCGTGGTCACGTGATCAGAAATTCAGCCGGCTCATATTTATGACCGCTGCCGTGGGCACGGGGCACGGGATCCCCTTTTGTGGCCTTCTTCTGACAAGCAACGTCAATGGGGAAGCCGGATTCGCTTAACAACCGTGTGACTGCCGTAACAACTGCAGTGATTCACTTAACATCTATGGCAGCTGAGGTCATAAAATGAGGCAAAACTCACTTAACAACTGTCTCGCTTTGCCACAGAAATGTTGGGCTCAATTTGTGGACATAAGTCAAGGACTGCCTGTAGTTTATTTCCTTTTTCATTTGTTTTCTTTAGAAAGAGAATCTATCTATCTATCTATCTATCTATCTATCTATCTATCTATCTATCTATCTATCTATCTATCTATCTATCT
>JANHFL010007055.1:36689-47229 GCA_032468155.1 Oxyrhabdium leporinum | reverse complement strand
AGAGAGAGAGAGAGAGAGAGAGAGAGAGAGAGAGAGAGAGAGAGAGAGAGAGAGAGAGAGAGAGAGAGAGAAACAGAGAGAGAGAGAGAGAGAGAGAAACAAAGAGAGATATATTATATGCTGCCATCTAATGATAGACTATATATTTTCAGTCCAGGTATACAGTAATAGAATTATAATTATAGTATGCATATGCAACTTATATTCTAATAATTATTGGGATTTGCTTAGATGGATCTTTCAAATTACTCTGCTTGATTTAATTCAAGTCCATCCAATCTGATATAAGCTGTGCTTTTAAAGACCCATCTGGCAAATGGGATCCTGGCTGCTGATTCCCCCAGTGCTATTTAGGAATGTCAGGAGCATTCAGAATGCAAGATTGGTTCTCTGCCAGCTTGCTTGATTTTATAAAATATGTTGAAGTTTTTTGTTTTGTTTTGTTTTTGAAGTGGCCAATATTCTATGTAACGTGATAAAATGACCTCGACAGAGCTGGTTAATGGCAAATGTCATTCGTTCTTTGCCACTTTCGTTGACCTTTCAAAACAGAAGTGTTTAACTTTAAATTTTTAAACTTTAAAAATCAGTTTAAAAATAAACCCCTGAAGAACCCAGAGTCACAGAATATCATACCTACTGCAGTTGTGAATTATTAGACACTTAAACACACTATCAATATTATCTTTTATTTACCCTTAAGGCGTTTGTCAGCTGTTAAATAGCTGTCTATGGCAGTTTGGTGGAAACTATAATAGTACATTATAAATCAATGAAAACGAAGTTTTTGCTGCGATAATCTGATATGGATTTGCTAACATTTGTATGAAATTCAATTCTGTTTGATTACATCAACATATGTTTCATTTCTCGTAGCACTATTGATTTTGAAGTTTCTTATCCATATGTCTAAATTATTTCAGTTATAACTTTGCAAGGCTCTTTGGAAATAACCTCGATCATATGGAAATGTTTATTCAATTTACAGGCCTCTTATAATTGGGTTAGTCAACTAATGAAATCTGGGTTCATCTCAGAGTGAAAAGGGTACTTTCCCACCCCCACCCCAAATATCTTGAAATATAAAGATACAAATTACAGTTTGTCAACATTTAAAGCTGCTTCCTTCTACTTTCAAGGACAAGAATAGCAGCAGCTTGACTTACATCGTTTGTAGTTAAAATGGGACTGAAAAAAAGTGTCTTATGGCTATTTTTCTGACTTATGACAGCATCTCCATGGTCATGGGAGCAAAATTCTGATGCTTGATAACAGACTCACGTGTATGACAATTGCCATGTCCCAGGGTCTGGTGACCTTTTGCTACTTTCTGACAAGCAAAATCAATGGGGGAACCAGATTCACTTAAGAACCATGTTACTAACTTAACAGCTGCAATGATTCATTTAAGAATTATGGCAAGAAAGGTGATAAAATGGGGCAAAACTCACTTAACAACTGTCCTGCTTAGCAGCAGAAATTTTGGGCTCAGTTGGGGTCATAAGTTGAGAACTACCTGTAGAAGTGGCTGCATGGACTACTACGGACAAGGGGTGGTTCAAATGGAAACCAGTGACCCTAAAGAAGATTAAAGTTAAAAATGCAAAGCCAAATCTACATAATTCCTCTCCTCAGAATAGTGGAACTGCACAATAAGTACAGGTAGTCCTTAACTTATGACCATAATTGAGCCCAAAATGTATGTTGTTAAGTGAGAAATTTGTTAAGTGACTGCTCCATTTTGTTCACTTTTTATTTGTTAAATAAATCCCTGCAGTTTTTAAATTAGTAGCACAGTTGTTAAGTGAATCCGATTTCCCCATTGACTTTGCTTGTCAGAAGGTCACAAGAGGGGATCACGTGACCCCGGGACACTGCAAACGTCATAAATAAGAGCCAGTTGCCAAGCATTCGAATGCAAATCACGTAACCCTGGGGATGCTGCAATGGGCATTATTATGAAAAAATGGTCATAAGTCACTTTTTTCAGTGCGGTTGTAACTCTGAACAATCACTGAATGAACCGTTGTAAGTCAAGGTATACCTGTATAAAGTAATGTATTCTTCATCCTTGAACTATAAACTGAACCATCCGTGCATAAATTAGCATGATTTTTTTTCCATATTGAAAGGCTTTGTACAGGCTTTGTAGAGACCCAGACTATGACTGTGATTAAATTATATATATGCCAAGTTTGATTGGCACTCTTATTTAAATTTCATCTAAATTTGAGGAAATTGATGAATGAATGAATGAATGAGTGAATGAACAACAGCTTAGATTACGATAAACAATATGTATGTTAAAAAGCAGGTCCGGAAGTTGGGATAGGGTCTACATTAACTGACTTCTGGAAATTAAAGCAAAAGAACTCAAAATGAAATGGTTTGGGGTAAGGCTATCGTACCGGCTGCCCTTGTAATAGCTGATTTTCAAAGCAGTTAGAAGAGAAGTAAGATCATACATACAATTCATAAGATAGAACCAAGCAGTTCTTCTCCTGAACGTGCTTAATAAACAAGTTAATTTTAACTGCTTTGATTAAATATTTTGGCAGCTTAGATTGGCCCAAGAACAGAGAAAGTGTTTGTAAGAATCAGGAAAACCTGTTTCTAATTTGATTAGAGATGCCCTGGAAATATTTATATACTGTGGATTTTATAACTGAATTATGTACGTAACTGATATTGTGTCAGCATGGTGCATTTTCAGAACTGTTGAACAATGTTGTGAGACACGTGTATTTGAATTATACATAAGATTATAAGGCACTCACAAAAAAAATTCTGGGAGTTTGAATTCACCAAAGAGAAAAAAAACTGAACTAATTAAAGATTTGCTGAATAAGGATTTGATTCTGAGCTGATTTAAATATTGATCCAGAAATAGGTGATTATATCAGTATAGAAGCTTGAAGGATTGTGAGCAAGTTGGATAAATCATTTTCTCTGAGTTGTCCTCTGTATACAGGGTTTATCTAATACTAAATGCAATAGCGTTGGGTTTTTAATGTGTTTTTTTTCCCAAGCTAAAGGGCACAATGCTGCAAGCAAGACAACTGACTTGCTGAAAACAATGAGAATCATTATATTGCATATTACGTGTTATTTTCTAGGCATGGCACACTTCAAGAATTCAGTTTTGCTTTTTTATCACAAACATAAGTAGATGTGCATTTTCAGTAACAAGGTAAGGCACATTTGTAAAAATGCATACAAATGCACATATTATGTCTATGCAGGCTTACAGGAGAAAGAACATATTGTGCAGGTACTACAGTATACACATCACTGTGTTGTATAAACCCTCACAAATGAAAAAAATATTTGTATGTATTGTCAGCATTATATCAATAGTTGAATAAATAATGCAGAACACATATGATCCAATTATTATTGCAGAGAAAACTTGGAAAAAATAGTGTAAAAGAAGAAAGATTTGTTGGGAATTGGGAGACTATACATGGCATAGTGACGCCCACCTTCTCCAATGACAATGTGTGATGAAAGCCATCTAGTTGTTGATTTTTTAAATTCCTTGTTGTTGTCACAACTCCCAAAAAACATACCATTTTTTTAAAAAGGCTGGATGTGAGACATAGGTTTTCCAGAGCTATCAATCAGGTAGAGGTAAGATATATAGATGGATTAGCGAGATATCCAGAAGCCCTCCAACATCAAAAAGAGAGAGAAATCTATCTCTGTGGTACAATTAGCAATAGAAAAGGGGAACTTTTCTTTATTCTGGGATTATGGAAGGCAAGTTTACAGAGAAGGAAAGAAAGAAAAAATAAATCTCCTCCTGTACTGCAGATGTAGTGAAACTACACATTTCACACTGATTTTTCAAGCCAAGCCCCAAGACAATTGACATATATTTTAGCCTTGGAGGCCAGCAGTCTCCAGAGGAGGGGGGGAGCAGAAGAGATCAAACTGATGAAAACCATGTTGTGTTATCACACAACAAACCCCAATTCTATTTTGTGGGCATCACAATGTCACATCCATTCTCCAAGATTCAGAAGCAAGGTTCAAGGTCCTCCACTGATGAAGGCTGAGGTTTGCTTCTTATAATAACCAAATGTGGGACAAGTTGATACTGTAGTTCCTAGGAACTCTGTATCACTATAAATATTGGAAATTTATAAATGTAATAAATAAATGGCTGAACAATGTTTGTTGAAGCAATCATAATGATTGATAAATCTGAACTACATTGATGGACGCTTATTCATTTCCTCTTTTTTTCTACAATATTTACCGATGGACAGCTAAAAGAAGGCAGTTTGTGGACGAACATCATAACTTCTGGGTCATCTGGAACTCATGACATTTTGTACAATTGTCCTTCCTATGTTACTTGTCATGTGTTTCATATTTGATTGAACTTCTCCTTTGTCCAGATAATTCTTTTTCTCCATGAAATTAGGTAAGGAAATGTCCTTTTTCCAGAGGACAAGTTGCGCTAGATTGTTGCAGCCAAACAGCAAAGGGTCTTGGACCATAAGTACTCTGTTGTTTTTAATGCATGCTATTTGTGGGTGATTTTCATCCATTCTTTCCAACCCACCACCACATTATTAGGCAGCATTATAATTGAAAAACCAATCCTCGATGCCTTTTTAAAAAAGCATTACGACACTGTTTTCTGCCAGCCTCTTAATCTACAGAACATTTTGGGTGTTGTTAGAACCAAATTAAATACACCACTCATTAATCCTGAATCTCAACATTATAACTCTTAGCCATTGCTTCACCTGTGATTAACATAGGGAAATGGTCACATTTAAAAGCATTTTTTTAAAAACCTGCTGTATCAACCAGTGTATCACCTGCAAATTCAGCAAGGTGTTATATGTTGCACAATGCAAATATTCAGGTTTTAACTAAAAGTGCACTGGGAAAAACACCAAGGGGCTTTGCGTTTCAGGAGCCACAGCAAAATTACTAAAACAAACAAACAAAGGGGGCGAGGAAAACAGAAATTGTAGTAGTGTGACATAGAGAATTCCAGTCCCATATTCTCAGGTTTGGAGAATAATAACTTCAAAGTGTCATTTTAAAACTGCTTATACATAAGTTTCTTTTATGTCAAAGGCCATATTGCCATGGTTATCCTTTACCTTCATTAATGTTCTTAAGATCCTTAGCTTCTGATATATTTTTTTTGGTGCAGAAGCTACTGAGCTCCTTGGTCAAATGACTACTTATAGGCCCTACTTGAAATGGAAGTCCAAATATCTGATTAGAGCTATGTATTATTCATTAGACCCATGCTGTCCTCCAATATTGATGTAAGCATCTAATTTATTCCTGAATACAGAGCTTTAGTGTATATATTCATAGCTTTCATTGTAATAAAGAAAGCTCTAGAAACAGAAGACAATTGTGATGGACTATTTATGCCGTTAACGTGCTCTGCTTTGCAGCTTCATTCTATTTTCCTATCCCTTTGGTACCTCTCCTATAAATTTCTTTTATCTCACATTTTGTTTCTAGCTTTTATAAGTGAACAACTTGAAAATAGAAAACATAAGAATTATAGCACATGAGGGCTGGAAGTTCCTTATAGATCACCTAGTCCAACTTCTTACATTTCGGTGCAACAAAGGTATGATGACCTGGCAGATGGCTATCCCTTTCATGTTTAAACATCTGCAGTGGAGGACAGCTCCTTGCCTTCTGTTACAATCTGTTCCACTGTCAACTCTTTCCATTAGTCCCCTTGCTTTGCTAAAATCTGCTTCTCCAAAATTCCTATCAATTGCCCAAGACCTGCTTTCTGATCTCCAAAGAACTTTCTCATATATATTTTTAAAATAATAGCCAATTAGATATCTGAAACTATCATCAAGTCTCCCCTTAATCTTCATATTTTCCAGACTAAACAAACTCAACTCTTCTGAGAATTCCTCTAGAAATCTGTTTTCCAGGGTCTGCACCATGCTTCCCCAAATTGGTGTTTCCAGACATATTAGATTACAATGCCAGCATGTCTGAAAGTACTAGACTGGGGACGTCTACTTCACATCACTGTGGTTTCCTTCCTCCGTATCAGAGGTAGAGAACCTCAAGCTTTGGGACTGCATGCAGCCCTAACCGTCTATTTTGCAAACCCTTGAGTTCCTTCTAGCCATTCACTGAATTTAAGAGAACAATGACTTGCTCCCGGTTTGGAACAGGAAACACATGAAAGTATCTGTGTAATCCTTAAAAACATGGTTTTAAAAGCAAATAAATCCAATTCCCATCAACCTAATGGTAGAAAAAAAATCAGACCACTATTAGATGACAACAAACTAACTAAATGTGGCCTCCTAGAGGCCAACCATATTGTTGCAAATGAAATATGGTGTCTCTAGTGGAAGAAAACAAATCTAGTTCCTCATAATGTGTGCAGTACAGGGATGCCTACTTTGAACAACTAGTCTACCCAGTGCGTAAAAAAATGTAAAAATAGCTATCGGCCACCAAGTTCCAGTCCTGTTCTACATCCTTCTGTAGGACTAGATGAATTGCAACAAATGTGGTCCCATAGGATTAAAGTCCATTTCTCTTCATGAATAATATGATCAGTTTTTTTCCCCCTTGCCATCACTATGTTAAACAACTAATTCAGAGGCGGGCTGCTCTTGCTTTGGCAAGAGGTTCGCTGGTCGTGCGTGCACATTCGCTTTGGGGCTCATGCGAAGCTACAGGGAGGCAGCTGATGATTAAAGCAGCTTCGGTGAGTACAGCAGGGGTGGCGCGGAGCTCACCTGAGCAGCATGGGTAGCGGAAAGGTCAGTTATTTAGGAATAGTTTAGCACAAGGGCGGGTGGGCAGGCCCAGCCAGAGCACAGAGCTAGATGTTCGCCCAAACCTCTGCGGCCATGCAGCAGCCCACCCCTGAACTAATTCCCACAACACTGTCTTATGCCCTGGGATGTCAAACCACCTAGTAGGGCTGTATTACTATTATCCTTCTCATCTTTCCAATTACTTATTTCCTTAGTTTCTTTTGACTATAATTTGTCGTTTGTATCATATGTTTTATGTTTCATTAATACTATATTATGGTTTATGTTGATTGTTTATTTAGTATCCTATAACTGTCACTGAATGTTGCATGTTATGATTTATGATAATTATATTTTATGATTATGATCACTTGTTGCTTGTACGTACACTGAGAGTTTATGCTCCAGAGACAAATTCCTTGTGTGTCTAATCACATTTGGCCAATAAAGAATATTCTGTTCTGTTCTGTTCTGTTCTATTCTATTCTATTCTATTCTATTCTATTCTATTCTATTCCATTCCATTCCATTCCATTCCATTCCATTGCAAGGACCTCAGTTCTAGGCATTTTAGAGTTATAAGCACTCTTCTGCCTTTGAAATTCTGATGCAGATGAGAAGGACTAGGGGTGACATAATAGCAGTATTCCAGTATTTGAGAGGCTGCCACAAAGAAGAGGGGGTCAACTTATTTTCCAAAGCACTAGAAGGCAAGACAAGAAGCAGTGGATGAAAACTAATCAAGGAGACAACCAACCTGGAATTAAGGAGAAACTTCCTAACAGTAAGAACAATTAACCAGTGGAATAGCTTGCCTTCAGAAGTTGTAGGTACTTCATCATTGGAGGTTTTTAAGAAAAGACTGGACAGCGACCTGTCTGAAATAGTATAGGGTTTCCTGCTTGAGTAGGGGGTTGGACTAGAAGACCACCAAGGTCCCTTCCAGCTCTATTCTGATTGTTTAATTGATTGTTTCTTGTTATTTTATTTTATAGATAGCACCTCTTTGTTGTCAGATGTTGGCCGTTTTAAGAGAAAACCTCGTCCAAATAAAATTCCTGCATTCAAAAACTGGTCCTACACAAGTGTGTGCAACATGTTGATAACACAGCCACTGTAACTTCTTTCAGTCCATACACATTCAGCATTTTGATTGTCTGGTTACCAGCCTTTAAAGTTCAACCTGTCTTCCTTCACAAATGCATTTGTCAGTGTGATAAACTGAACTGCAGCTGAATCTCTCTATAAAAACTCTTTAGTTACAAAAATGCTTCTTTTATTTCAAAAGTTAGAGGAAGCTTAACCCTTTTTAGATTTCTGCCACCAGCATCGCCAACAAAGACTATAAAGATTACAGGAAGATTTTATTTTAAAAATAATAATAATAATAAAATATAAAATTACTTTTAACTTATTTTTTTTCCTTGGATGAAGTTTCATTAATTTGCTGTTTTTTTACATGTTGGTATAAAAGTAAGCTAGGGAAGTGTGCCTTGGGTTAAGCAGAACTTCTGGTGACTTCATCAACATGTCTGTGCCTTTTACATATATTTTAAAGGCAACACATATTGAAACGGAGCTTTTTACAGGTTTAAAAATGTGTTTGAAACTTTCCCCCCTCTCATTTATTCCTCAAAACTTTGGAAAATACTCAAAAATAGTCCAAAGAAGCCTGTAGAGAGCAAAAATTCCAGACCCTGATCATCCTTAAACTATTTCAACTTCCTACTTTGAAGTCTCTACCACAGAGGTGTCAAACACAAGACCCGCGGGCCAGATCCGGCCCATGATGTGGTCGGATCCGGCCTACGGGGCCATCCTGGAAAATGTAAGGGGCTGGCCCACATGGCTTCACCCTGGTCTACCCACTGCGAAGAGGAAACATCCGGCCGGCATGACTTCAGCCTGGTCAACCCGGTGCAAAGAGGAAACATGCCAGCAGTTTGGGAAGTGGCATTAAGATGGCCATGCCCACCCAGTTAGCCATGCCTACCCAGCCCCCCAAGGTCAACCACAGCCATGATGAGGCCCTCAAGGAAATTGAGTTTGACATCCCCTTGTTCCACCACATTCTGCCCACCTTTCTAGATGGTTTCTTGATTAGAGCTATGTAGGTGATCTACCAAGTAGAACAAGTTGGTGAGGAACAAAATGGGAATAACAGTTTATATAGATCCTGCAGGTGTGTCCACAGGTTATGGTGAAAAAAAGTCAAGGCAATAGCCATGACATTGCACTTGAAGCTCTGCTCTTTTTTTTTTTCATGTTCATCACAAATAGATGTGTGGTTATACCACGACAGCCAAATCTTCTTGTTGTTGTTTTGAACCACTTGTAGAGTGCTTGGTTCCAGAAATGTTCATTACCTCCTATCTGGGTAGATAAATGAACGGCATTACTTTTCTGATTACATTCTGCAATGTAACTCTGAGTGAGTGACATTACAGTGCAGGAAATTCCTTCAACCTATAAAGCTGTACCACTACTACAAGGAGCAGAGAACTTATGTCCCTATCTGAATCTCTAGGTGCCTGCTTCCTAATTTGACATACTGTCTTTGTTTTGAAGAACAGCAATTATTTATTTTCATCAAAGTAAAAAAGAATAAATTTCACAAAAGTAATATAGCTAATAAATTTGCTCCTCTGTTATATAGTCCATGTTATGCTATACCTCAAATTAATAAAAATAAAAACTGTAAGCTTTCAGGAACCACTCAAATTTTGAGAAAAGCCTTAGGAGTCCTCCCAGCTTTGTTGAGTCTGGAATAAAAAAATAATAGTACCAAAAAATTAGGAGTTTACTACAATTTCAGTGTATGAAATTAAAAATATGAGTTTCAGCTCAGCTTTTGTTGTGTTTTGTTTTTGTTTTTTAATAACCTATAGCACTCAATGGAAGGAAAGAGAAGAGGACAATCAGTAGCAAGGTAGATGGATTTAGTGATGGGTTTATACCATTAGAAAACCTGAAAGACCAAGTTAGGGACAGATTATCTTGGGGAAAAAATATATCTATATGGTCTCTAAGAGTCAACAGTGACTTGATGGCACATAATCAATCAATAGCATTCAAGCAAAAAATTGTAGAGGCTCATGACAAAAAAACACATACACACATACACGCACATACACACACATATACACATGCATATGTATATATGTATGTAAATATACATATAAACATAAACAAACACAAACACAAACACATACACACACACACACACACACACACACGTGTGTGTGTGTGTATAATAGCTATAGCTACTACTAAGATTACTTTCTTTAAATTGGTGACAAAAGGATCCAATCATAGACCTGAAAATTATTTACATTTTAGCATTTCAGTCACCTAAAAACAGAAATATCCAAAATCCTGACGCTGTTCTTGAGTGAACGTGGAAATCATAATCTGAAAATCTGAAATACAGGTTGGTGAGTATTTTAAGTTTTTTTCAAGCCATGAATATCAGCAAAAAGCAGGTTTTATACACACACACACACACGCTGAGATTTGTTTAGGCAATAGGCCTATTGCCAGTAGATTTTGACTCCAAGGAACAACTGCTGCTCACCAATATACAGTATACAGAAAGCTTAAGATTTTGCAAGACAATGCGGGAAACAATGGGAAGCTTGCTAATTCAAATGTTTCCCTTTTTTAAAAAAATGTTGCTATGGGTCAGTCAGGTACTTCAAGGAAGGAAGGAAGGAAGGAAGGAAGGAAGGAAGGAAGGAAGGAAGGAAGGAAGGAAGGAAGGA
>JANHFL010007055.1:0-36589 GCA_032468155.1 Oxyrhabdium leporinum | reverse complement strand
AAGGAAGGAAGGAAGGAAGGAAGGAAGGAAGGAAGGAAGGAAGGAAGGAAGGAAGGAAGGAAGGAAGGAAGGTTGCAGATTGGAAGAATAAAAATTAATATCCGCCTTAAAACACTTTCTTCCCTATTTCACTGCTGCTTCTGCTAGCAAAATAATAAAACAGAAATCCAGGGTTTCCAGTATTCCACTACCAACAGGCTTCACATTTTAGCTGTCCATTGAAAAATTGTCATGACCGTTATAGGACTGCTACTACTTTAAAGGAATCCACTCATCAACCTTTCTAGCCCTCAAAGACTTTTTCTCCACCTCTGCCTTGCTCCCCTCCCCACTTTGCCCGCCCTCCTCCTCCTCCTATTTCTCACATTCACTTCTTCCTTCGCCTGCCTCTTTCTCCTTTTTTCAATCTCTCTCATCTCGCCTTTCCATTGTTATTCACCCTGTTTATTGCTTCGAGCAGCCCTGGCATACTGGACATCATCGGGAACTACAAACGACAGGATGCAATAAGCTAGAGAATAGCAGTAATCTGAGGAAAGTTCTTCATTCACTCTTGCTCCTAACTCTCTGTCTTCTTATCCTACCTAGAAAATAAAAAAATCAATACCACCTCACAGGGCTTGATAAAACTGCTGGATGAGTACAACAGGCATGCTGGATATAGTAAATTAAAGTGATCAAAATTTTCCAGTCGACTCTGCCTAGAGCCTACATAAACCAACAATTGGGTCTGCAGAATGTCTGTCATTCAAGAAGCTTTATTTTATCTGTGTCTTTGATTATCTTGAAAATGAACACATATGCTTTATACCTGTGTGCACGGGCATTTTTATGTGTGAGGGGAACAGATGCAGCAGCAGCTGTCGGCTTAGTTGTATACTCATCAACATCTGCACCTTTCTGGTACCTGTTTGCAAATGCTGTATGTATATGCATATTAAAACACAGACAATTAATCATGGATCGTTATATGGGCTTTAGAGCATTTAGGGATTTGTGGATTGCTGGTTGGGGCTTTGTTGTGTATCCTTTTGTTTTGATGGTCAAGGTTTGTGACACCATAAAGCTGACATCAAGCAAACCATTTAATGCTTGAGCAAGCACCTGTAATTAATTAATTAATTAATTAATTAATTAATGTAATAATTAATTCATTCTTTCAATTTAATCAAACATTTATAGCCAAAAAAAGAATCTGTCAGACCAGTAGACTAGATGTAGGAGAATTTTAATGCACCTGAGAAGTTTATTTAGTTAGTAAGTTATTCTTCATGTTTCTAGACAGCCCATCTCCCTCAAGTTGTCTTTGTCTGTGTATTATTTATACCACCTTGAAAATAGTTATTTTAATTTAAACCACAAGGAAGCACACCATATTAGAATGTTCCATGAATGGAGCCAGTAAGAATAAATTCTGTCCTCACAAAGGAAGGATCTCACGGTGGAGACCACTGATATTTTCCCCACATACTCTTAAATCAGTTGAGTTGAGAAGTAAGTAATGAGGTGGCCAGAGAATTTATGGAAGTTCAACATCAGATTATTTAGAGAAATTCACAATGAGGGATAATGAAGAGTTTCATTTTTAAAAAAATCATATTTGGGGGAAGATGGGCCTTCAGTGCAAATTTCGATAAAGTCATGAAAATAAGACTATTACAAATAATAGTATTAATGGCGATATATAAAACCTTCAATGAACATTTTCAGATCAGAGGTTCATTTGGGAAAACTCACAGGACCATCCTGGAACAGATGGATTGGCACAGTTCATAGGAGGAATGAAGTATTCCACAGTTCCCCAAAGATCAGCTTTTGCACATTCTTATTCCAGCCATATTGATTAGTTGAGCACTTATATGTATCATCCATCTTCATTCATTTCATTGAGTTTTGTGATTTGTTAAGACTAAGAACACCTCCATTTATGCAACTGCATAATTCAGAGACACTTTCTTTAGAAGCAGAAATATCCCCAAGCCCTAAAACTATTATATTAAGAGATATTAAGGAAAAGAGAAATTCCTTCTATGGTCTTCTGCCTTTTGTTTCATATGAACTACCAACGCTAAAAAAAATTACTCCCCCAAAGGTGTTTTTTTTTAATTACAATAGATAAACAGTCACTTTGAACTCATTTTGCAAAATATTACAGTGGAGTCAAAAGCCTGTATCCGCTCATTACATTTTTTTATTGCAAGAGACTCAGCATTTTTTTAAAAATATATATTTATTTTTAATGCTTTGCATAATTTATTCTGAAAAAAACCCAAATATTATCTTATATTTTTCTTCCCTAATGGTAATATCTTACATTTTTCTCTGCTGATGGACTTGTTCCTCTCAGTCCAATCTTCTAATCGGTCCAGATTAGATTGCAATCTCATTCTTTTCTGGTAGGTGTTGACCAGACCTCCCCATCTGAGAAGCTGCCCATCAATGCCATTATCCAGGTCATTAAATACAAATATGGAATAATACTGCTCTCAAGCAGATCCCTGAGGGGCTCCACTGGCTAATGTTCTCCAGTTTGATGTACAGCCCTTAATCCTGACTCTGTAATTGTGGTTAGCCAACCTATTGTGAACTTCCTTTACTTTAGGGCCATTCAAACCACAGCTTTCCAGTGAGAATTCATGTGGAACCTTGCCAGAAAGTTTGCCGACATTGAGATAAATTATATTCCCAACGGTCACTCTGTCCATTAAATTAATTGTCGAAGGAGTCAAGATTTGTCTCACGTGACCCATTTGTGATAAAGCTGTGCTGACTCTAACCCATCTCAGTATTGTCTTCAGATATTTACAAACAGAGTGCTTTATTATCTGCTCTATTGTCTTTCCAGGTATTGATGTGAGTCTAACTGGTTAATAATTACTGGGGTCCTTTTTTCCCCCCCTTTCTTGAGAAGCGGGACTACATTTGCTCTTCTCCCAGTCTTCTGGCACCTTCCCATTATTCAGGATTTCTCAGAGTTAATAGACAGAATGTCTGGGGCATTTGAAGTCATTCAAATTAGCTAGAAGATCATTTGGCATATCCTTACTAACCTGTAACCTACCCAGTTATGTTCATTCCCCATCTTTGCTATACAAATCACCATTTCTTTTGAACCTAAAAAGAGAGCCCAATACAAGTTGAGTTCCTAGCAAACTGTTAAATAAGCAGTGAACCAACCACCTGCTTTGTTTTCCTCTTGCTGTTGCAAAATTTGTGGAAACCTCTCTAGCTAACCTTAGCTCACTCTCTTCTTTGCCTTCCTGACCTCATTCCTATATTTCTGAGCTGAGGCTCTTGTAGACTTCCTTGCTCATTAGCCCTTCCTTTTATTTCCATTAAGCGCCCTTCTTTAGTCTCAACTCCTTGTAAACTACTTATTCAACAACCCTGGCTCCTTTAGAAATCTCCTAGTTGTTGTTCCCTCATCGGCTTTGTCTGAGACTGCACTGTTTTTTAATGTCCTTTTCAAGAAAGCCGTAACTCCTTTGCCTTTAAGGTTTTCTTCCCATGGCATTGTATTATTTCTTTGGGTTTATTAAAATTGACCTTTCTAAAATACAGCTTGCATTTGACTTTTTTTTAACCAAGTTTTTTTTTTGTTAAAATCAAAAATCCTAACAACGTACGGTCACTTGCAGCCAAAGTTCCCACCATTATAATATCTCTTCTAAATCCAAGGTAACAAATCTACTGCCCACATCAACCTTTAAAGGAGAAAATTATCATCAGCAAAGTCAAGACTTAATCTGACATTTTACGTTTAGGATAATTTGTCTTCCAAACAGATTTTTAGGTACCTGGAATATCCCATCAAAACCCTTTATTTTTTTTGAGAGGGGAAGGTGAGGGGGTGCCCTTTGGTTTTAATAAAATCTCATCTGCCTCTTCTAACTGTTAGAGACCTATAAGGAAAGATAGGGAAGTTTTTCAGTTCTTTTATGAGATTATTCCAAGGAGGAAACTGAATTCATCATCCAATCAGAGCACAGGTAGTTTTGGTATTTTAGGAAATGCAGATATTTTGCTAAAGACAGAGGCGATTCATAAATTATGATACTCATCAGGATGCCTTAGCATGAGATAGTTAAAGTGTATATAGGAAGAAGCTATACAGAAGATAAAGTGCAGGTTTCGAGTCCTTCTTACCTATTTCCTTCCAATTTCCTCTTATTCATAAAATAGTCTGAATAGAAGTTGTAAGTAAAGTTGTGGATAAAGCAAGATCCCAGATCTGGGCAAAACTGTTCTCACATGCAGATAAACAAAGGAGCTAGAAATGCTTTCTCTTCAGAATTCTTGGTAGAAATTAGGGAGAACTGGAGGTAAAACAGAGAAGAAATGAGGATATAGGGGAGGAGGACCAGAGGGCCAATTGAGGGGGACGTAAGAGGGATTTTTGATCTAGTTGACCTACGGGTTTGAGGCTTTTTATTACAATAATAAAAATATTATTTCTGATGCAGTTGTTAACATCTGCCAATCCCAGGTCCTTGGGAAGCACCCGAGAGGTGGATAAAAATGCCAAATTCAGACTGAACATCTGGCTTATCATTTTTTATTCTGTTTTCATTGTTTTTTTATTATTAATATTATTATAAAGTTTTATTCATTAAACATGAAACTCAGTCAACTGCACATTTAAAAATGTATCACAAATATCATTGACTGGCTCTGATGGTTGATACGGGTTGCTGCCAGCGTCCTAGGCATCAACCAAGAATCTTCTTAAAATATACAATGTTCCGAGTAGCGCAGTTTTTTGCAGTTCTGCTGGTGTTATTGCAGGAAACTGCAATTTCTTGATGTGTTTTGTAAAATTCTTAGACATGGTACCCCAAGTGCCCCAATGACAATGGGGATCACTGTTACATGTTTCATCCATAATCACATAGTTTTGATGGTCAGATCGTGACATTAGTAGTAGCAGCAGCAGTAGTAGTAGTAGTAGTAGTAGTAGTATTGCTGTTGTTGTTGTTATTGTTGTTATCATCATCATCATCATCACCATCACCATCACCATCATCATCATGGCTTTAAAAGCTACAGGTGACCTTGCATCTTTCAGTCTGTGATCTACCTGAGGACCCAACTATATAACTCTGTGTGTGTGTGTGTAGCTTCCCTATTTGGCTTTTTAAAGTAATGTATATAAAGAAATATATACACATTTTAAAGATATATATATATATCTTTATATATATATTATATTATATATTCTGCTCCCTGACAATTTAATAAGGAAATAAATATTTATTATTATTTATCTCATATAATGAATGTGTTAGGATTTTAAGGATTTTCTCAGACAGGCTTTCCAGGGCTAACAGTTATAATCTCAACATATCTGAAGGGCATAAAATTGGGAAAGCTAATCTAAGAAAATATTACTCACGTTCATCTGAGGAAAAATATTTGGTTCCCTGTTACTTTTACCTAGCTTTAAAGACTGAGAGGCCTACCATACACTTCCTTTGATTCAGTCTGCTTTATGCTCTTGTCTGATATTTTCAAGGGTTTTTAATCACAACACCAGCAGATTGATCAATGACAGATATGAGCAACAACTTTTGCATGCTAACCGAGCAGGATTTTTTATCTGTGATAATATTTCTCTCTTAAAAGGCCTCTGCACTGCTATGTATTAATTAAAATCTAAATACTAAATATTGATTGATGCGTTATCAGGCCATAGCAGTTGGGCCCTGCCACATTGATTTTTTGCTGTGATTTATTATCATATTTAAGAAAAATCATTTTGTGTGATTATACGAGGAAATAGGCTTTAGTGAGGGTGTAATTCTTTTGTATCACTTTTGTTGGGTGGAGGACGGGCCAATTCCTCAATTGTAGCTAAGATTGCTGATATCCTTCATTGCTTCTTCTGTTCAGCCAGTGATGGCTAATGCTTTCAGTCTGCTTGGTCCTGTCATTAGGAATAATGGGCATTAGATTTACTTCTTTAATCACAACAAAGATTAACAGATGGCATGACCCTAATATGTTAAAAATATTTAGTTATTATCAACGTATATGTGTTCCTAACATTTGATTTTCTTAACAAGCTAAGCCATAACTAAAGCTTCTAACATCATCAGTTTTGATCACTATCATAATTGCAATGTATTGGAGCTGTGTGTATGTACATTGGTGTGTTTGTATGTTAGAGTGTGTATAATATAACCATGGAAGGGAGGGAGGAGGAAAGGAGGGAGGGAGGGAGGGAGGGAGGAAGGAAGGAAGGAAGGAAGGTAAAAACAGAATCATAAACCCGATTTAGATAGGTATTTTGTATATTTACATTTATTTATTTAGATTTCATTTCATTTATATAACTACCCTCTCACTTTTGCATGATTTTAGGCAACTATATCCCCAAGTCTTAATCCTGCATGCTAACTATAGCAGAATATTGGATCCACTTGCTGTATAAGTAATCTCTATGACACTCTCAAGACTGTCATGGCCCCGTTGGAGCCTGAGTCAGTGGAGGAGGATGAGCTGGAGTCGGGGCTAATGGAGGTCAAGGGGGCAGCCTCATTGCCTTCAGAGGAACATGGGAGGATCTGGACGAGGCAGCCCCGGGTCCCTCGCACTTGAGATGGCTTGCCAGCATGGAAGAACGGGAGCAGGCTGACCAACAGAGCAGGGAAGAGAGGGCAGGCAGTGATGATGAGGAGCAACGAAGCTCAGGTGATGAACAAGGCCCGCCCCCTCCTGATCCCCGAGCACAGAATGAAGAGGAAGTGGGAACAGTGCAGGCCAACCCAACGACTCAGGAGGAGAGCACCTTCCCCCTCTTCACATACCTGGGGATTGAGACTTAAGGAGACGCTATGGGAAGGGGGGCTTTTTGGGAACAAATGCTGAATTCATGGAGTTTTGTGTGCCATTGCCAATTTCTGGAGTTCACTGGACTTCTTGCCTTGTTCTTTTGCTTCGTGGAACTCATTGCGTTGTTCCTTTGCTTCGTGGAACTCATTGCATTGGAAGCCATTGTGCTAACAGCATTTTGCTGGACTACTTGCAGCCAGAGGCTGCTGGAGATGTGTGTGTGAGCATTTTGCTCCAGGACTTGCTATAAACATGGGAGCAATAAAGGGGAGTTGGAACTATCAGCTGACTGTATTGCCTCCATGCCTTGCCCCGGGTGAACACAAAGACCTTATATTTAATTGTTTATCTTTGAAGTCAAAACTCATAGGATCAATAGATTCTTTTCAATAGCAGACTTAGTAAATAAATAATAACTTGAGTAGAAACAATTAAATATAGCAATAGCCTCCCCTAGCCCTTCAAAGTTCATATTTTTATAGTCCTCTTCAGTAATTTTAATCTAATGTAAGCTCAACATAAAAGGGAAAGAATGGCCTAGCAAGTTGTTCTTCTCTATCATTAAGAAGCTCTTGAATGTTATGTTCAAACTCAGATAGCCAAGATGGGCTCATTACTAGCTGACCAACCGCACTCAATATGAAGTCCTAAATGAAACTGCACCTACATGGAGGGAAGTGAGCAGTGAGGTACCCCAAGGCTCTGTCCTAGGTTCAGTTCTCTTCAATATATTCATCAATGATTTAGATGAAAGGATAGAAGGGGAAGTTATCAAATTTGCAGACGACACCAAGCTGGCAGGGATAGCCCACACTCCAGAAGATAGGCTCAAGATCCAGAAGGATCTCAACAGACTAGAACAGTGGGGCCTATCTAACAAAATTAAATTCAATGTTGAGAAAAGTAAGGTTCTACATTAGGCAAGAAAAACCAAATGTACTGGTTGCAGAATAGGTGATATCTGGCTCAACTGGTAGTGACTGTGAGAGGAATCTTGGAGTCCTAGTGGATAATCACATAAATATGAACCAGCAGTATGCTGCAGCTGCCAAAAAAGCCAACACAGTCCTAGGCTGTATTAACAGAGGGATAGAATCAATATCACATGAATTGTTAGTACCACTTTATAATGCCTTGGTAAGGCCACACTTGGAATATTGCATCCAGTTTTGGTCGCCACAACATAAAAAAAAGATGTTGAGGCTTTAGAAAGAGTACAGAGAAGAGCAACAAAGATGATTAGGGGGCTGGAGGCAAAAACATATGAAGAACAGTTTGCAGGAATTGGGTATGTCTAGATTAATAAAAAGAAGGAGTAGGGGGGTGACATGATAGCAGTGTTCCAATATCTCAGGGGTTTCCACAAAGAGGAAGTCAAGCTATTCTCCAAAGCATCTGATGTCAGGACAAGAAGCAATGGATGGAAACTAATCAAGGAGAGAACCAACCTATAACTAAAGAGAAATTTCCTGACAGTTAGAAAAATTAATCAGTGGAATGACTTCTCTCCAGAGGTTCTGGGTGCTCCAACACTAGAGATGTTTAGATTAGATTGGACAACCATTTGTCTGAAATGGTGTAGGGTTTCCTGCTTGAGCAGGGGGTTGGACTAGAAGACCTCCAAAGTCCCTTCCAACTCTGTTATCCTGTTAAATGAATCAAAAAAAGAAAGCAAACCAGAGTTCTCATTTGAACCACAAATGGCCAGGCTCATATTATGATATTTTGGACATTACAAGACCAAGCTCCCTTGAGAGATCCATAACATTGGAAATGATTGAAGAAAAGAAAATGGGAAAACCAGCGGCAATGTGGATTTGACCACAGCAATAGTAGGTGTCCCGTTGGTAGACGTTTAAAGTTAGTTTGAAGACTGATCATCCTGGAGGAGGTCAGTCCACGTGGCTAGTAACAGTCAACACAACAGTGTGAGAGCGGCAGGCAGACGTGTATGTACCCATCTCCATTTGTGCAAGCGGCACACACACACGCGTCCTCCACTCAGGCGAATGTAGCTTCGCACACAAGCAGAAGGTGCTTGCACTTGCACTTGAAGCTCCACTCGTGTGAGTGGGGGGGTTCTTGAGCAGAGGACACAAAGCTCAACTCACCTGAGCAGAGTCTCACACGAGTGCAAGCGCCCTCCAAACACACAAGCGGAGCTTCACATACACACATTTGCCCGTTTCTTCCACAGCCCGGTTTCAAACAGTCCACGGCTGGGAGCTGGGGACCCCCTGCTCTATAATGTAGAACAGTAGAAAACCAGAAATAATTCCAAATAAATGGAAGTATTGTGTAGTGACTAGAGGAGGGAAGGACTGATTCAGTCTCAAGTTTCCATTTAATCTTGCATTTTGTTTGGGCCAGTCTTTATATTTCTCAACATAATCTAATTCCCAAACTTTGTATGAGCATAATATGGGAGCATGGAAAATACAATTGTATGTGATTGTGATTTTTTTAATGGCAATGAGAAACATAAATGCAATAAATAAATACTTTTTAACCAATTCTGTACAATACGAAACAACTCAGCAAAACTGCAATCCTATGCAAGTAGTCAAAAGTAAATACTTTTTAATTTCCAAAGTATTCTGGTCCTTACATTTTGGAGACTAATATGCTGCGGCAGTATTGTAAGCATTCTTCAGTAGAGCAAATATGCTTACTGAGTAAGTGTTTAACATTTAAATCCAAGATTTAATGCATTACAAGGAAATTGCTTAACAATTGTGTTAAATTTTATATGCAGGTTGTTTCTTGTCAATTCCAGTGATAAATCTGCAAGAAGAATTAAATAACAGTGATCAATCTGAAGCACAAGCATATTAAAAAGGTCCCATATCAGACAACCTCCAAATATCTTCTACATCTTTTGAAGATAACATTTCAACCTATGTTTGCCAAGAAATATAACACTAATGGGGCAAAAACTGAAATAATCTGGACCTGGAAGAAAAACTATTGGAACTTTGGGGCAGAACCTAAATGTATATTGGTGTGCTTGTATGTTGTTCCTTACAATCCCCATGAGACCTTCCAAATCAAATCTGGGGTACAGATTGTATAGGAAGCAGAAAAAAGGAAAGTCCAGGGCATAAGAGGGGGGTCAGCCAAGTAATGTCGGATTCCATTTCAGGACAGGCTAATCCAATCCAAACCTACTGATAGATTAGATATCAAGTATGTGTAATAATGTTCACCACAGTACAGTGAACTTCTACTTGCAATGCTTTCTATTATCTGTCTTTTATCTATATATGGACTGATAATCTATATTTGTTAGGACTCTGAGTTTTATTGCTTGTTATGGCAAAAGGTCTTGCATTAATGTTTTAATCTGAGGTAGGTCAAATTAAGCAATACAGTAAACTAAGGTTCTCAAATTGTGGGTCATGACCTCCAGGAGTTCAGAAGCAACTAAGAAAGGGGTCATAATTTGTTGCACTATTACAAGTCACTCCCTCTTTGTCCACATAAGCCTGCAGTGGCATAGCAAGGAACAAAGCTCAGAATGAATTTTGAAGGAAAGCAAAACACATTGGACTAAACATCAGTCAAAACCACGCACCAATCGCCACACTTGTATTTATCCTTTTTTTTAAAATTCAGATTATTCGGTCTGAACCATGGGTGGAGATATGATAAATTTATTTAACACTTCTGAATACCGTAGTATTGTAAAGTTTGAAATCCCCTGCAATAAGTCATAAGAAAATAATGTAACACCTTCAGACGTTGTGGGATCACTTCAGACTTTCAAGAGGAGATTGGACTGCCATCTGTCAGAAATAGTGTAGGGTTTCCTGCTTCGGCAGGGGGTTGGACTAGATGACCTACAAGGTCCCTTCCAACTCTGTTAATCTAAATCTAAATCTAAACCTTAATGCAATGTCTTATAGGCTTTTCAGCTGAAGCAATGTGCCCATTTCAATTGTAAGATGTACACAGGGATTTTATACTGTACATTGTTCTCTGGAATTGTTGTATTTATTACACTTAATAGCTGCTTTTAAAATGAGCAGAATGAACAGAAAAGAAGAAAAACAACAAGGACTTCAAAGGCCAACACAACTACTCTACTTTTATCAGATGAAGCAAGCTTTACAATTCTTTATGCCCTAATAAATGTGTACTTCTTCCATTATATATATTTTCCTTGGGTCTTTTTGTTTTTATTTTTTGAGGTACCAGACAAATGTGACTATCCTTCTGTAGTCCCCAAACGTTTTTGGTACTGGAGATTATTTTGATTTTGATTTGCTTCGAGTTAGTTTATTAGATTATTCGAATATAATTTAGAAACTCCTGGATACTGCAGAATCCACCAACATCTGACTAAGAACTATCTTAGACCCTAATCTTAGGGTTGGCTGGTGGAAATCAGAGGAGACATGTCTTCTCTGCCATAGACTCTGCCCCCTGGAATGCTCTCCCTTCGGATATCAGGATGACCCCAACCCAATTGGTCTTTCTCAAGGCTGTGAAGACTTGGTTGGGTGCCCAGGCCTGGGGCTTTGAGGGCATTGTTTCCCAGATGTATTAACATCCATAATAACATATTATTTATTTTGTATTGATTCAATTATTTTAATAGTTTTAGTTGTTCTAAGTGTTATGATGTATGCTGCTCAGAGTCACTTGTTGAGATGGGCAGCTATAGAAGTCAAATAAATATCTGGGACGTACAAGGGTCACCGTGATCCTAATTCTGATTCTGCTCTTCTGGAGCCAGTCCTGATCTGCAAGGTTGCACTCTTGATCCATTCCTAGTGAGGTGGCATTCTGGGAGATCAAACATCGCAGCCTTCAGAGAGGAGGTAATCTTTCACAATTGTGCATGAACTGGTTGAATGAAGAAACAAACAGAATGGAGATATATCATATAGGCCTGCCACCACAATAATATCTAAATTGTCGGTTAGGATTACACTGGGAGTTAAATTACATTACAGTAAACAGAACATTTTGAGACATCTACCTAGTTTTTATCTATCTATTTTATGTTAAATATCATGAAGATTTGCACAGCGGGTGGGAACTTTAGGTATCCTCAATATATGTTCCAATAGATTAATATTTGTCTGAGCCTAGGTATAGCAGACACCTAGGAAAAGGAATAAAACATCTAATACGTACATTGGCTGGTAACTGTTTCAGTCTTTCGCCTCCCATCACAAACACACACACCCCACACTCCCTAGCCCTTCAGGCCAGGACTATTTTCCCACAGACCCCTGTCTGTGTGTTCAGTCTGTTCCCTTGCTGGCCTAATTCTAACCCTGTGTCACTCATGGCAGTCAATCAGTAGTGTTACAAGGTCAGCTGAGACATGGATTTCTAATAAGATTAAAGCTCATGAGTTTGGTTTAGCCCTCTCCTTTTCGGAGGCAAAGGAGCTGCATTATTGCTGTGATCAAGATATTTGATTGTTTACATGTGCAGACCTGCCTGCATTCCATAATAACTCCGGTGTTCCTTAGGAATCCATTTGTTTTTCTCCTATGGCGTATTGCGCTAGTTCAAAACATGAATACAAAGATTGTTACAGTGGTGGATTTGACGTCTATATAATGAAGTCTGAGCTGTGTGATTTTTAAATATACTGACCTGAAATTTATATCGATCTTTGCATGATCTGTGGTCCCCAAATCAGCATTCTACTTTCAGGGATGCTCCCCCCCCCCATCATTGCTCAGTATAATTTTCTTTCTAACTTTTTTCCAGACGTGACTCTACAACATTTTATAGCATCGTGGCCCCTTCAAAGCTACATAGCATCACTTTCCGAATAATTAGCCCTTGAAAAATTATCCCGTAATAAATTTTTTACTTAGTCTCTAAATTGTCACAATAATCTTTGTTCTTAACTCTGGACACTTTAAACATGCCAACAAAATGACACCACTACATATCAAAGTGACCCATATATTTATTATTCTGTAAGACTTAATGGTGTTGTGAATTTTCATAGTTCCCTCATGAATTTCTTGTTCAATCCAGAATATGTCAGACGTTTAGCTTTTACTCTGTAAAAATATGTACATTTTTTCCAAAAGAATTTTTTTTAATGCATATTAAGGGAACCTCATGATTTGTCTGAGATCATAAAGCTTCCTGCCAGGGTTGCCCACTCCTATTTGACATAACTAATGTTCCCCAACTTTTCCGGCTTTGCAGACTGGCCAGGGGAGGGGCAGAGGTGATGGTTCCGCAGGAAGGGCGGGCAAGCATGCGTGTGTGCAACTCCACAAGTGGGAATGCACATGCACACTCATCACTTCCATAGCCCTGTTCCGAAGACTTTAAGGCCTGGTAGTAGGCTAGGCCCTGGGGAT
This sequence comes from Oxyrhabdium leporinum, assembly GCA_032468155.1. Taxonomy (NCBI): domain Eukaryota; kingdom Metazoa; phylum Chordata; class Lepidosauria; order Squamata; family Cyclocoridae; genus Oxyrhabdium; species Oxyrhabdium leporinum. The sequence continues at coordinate 23,417 of JANHFL010007055.1, read as the reverse complement.
TGGGGACCCCTGATATAAATTATAGATACATATTTAATATGTGTATTTATTCTTAACATATTTATAGATTGTTGACCACTGTGGGCATGTCTGACTGAGTTATTTCCAATTTACATCAACACCAGTTCTGAAACTGACCTCAGAAGAAGTCAACAAATGAGAGCCAGTTTGGTCCAGAGGTTAAGGCTGCCCTTGAAGAACATTGAGAAGCTGCAGCTGATATAGAATGTGGCTGTGCAGACAGCTATATGCGGCCCAAGGATGGCACACATTACATGTCTTGTCCACAAATTACACTGGCTGCCGGTTGAACTCTGTGTGAAAATCAAGGTGTTGTGTTTTGCCTATAAAGCCCTAATGGAATGGGACGACGTTATTTGAGGGACTATTTTTTTTCTGATTTCATCTACTCATCCCATCAATTGAATAGGAGGGGTTTGCTGTGGAAGATGTGTCCCTCGCCCTCTGGAACATCATTCCCCCATGAGTTGAGGTTGTCCCCATCCTTGTTGTCCCCATCCTTGTGTGCCTTCACAAGGCCCTTGAAACCTATTTTTTCCATCAACGTATGAAGATCCCATGGTGAGCCTGCAAATTGGTTATAGGATGTCAAATGATTGTTGTTCTCCCACATTCTTGGGTTTCTTCTGCTTCTTATTTATGTTTGCCTTTTACAGTTTTAATTGTTAATATGTTTGTACACTGCCAGGCTCATATTGTGTGAGATGGGGGGCTATATAACTCCGTTAAATAAATAAACACGTACATTTTTGTGCACATTGTTTTCTTCTAATTTTTATTTTAAAAATTGCTATAAAATTTAAAATGTAAACAAACAAGTCTGCCTTCCAGGGGGTGTCTTTTGTTTCTCTATCTACTCTTCTCAATGTAATCTTATAGGATTTTGAAGCAGTATAAAACTGTGGTCACAATGTCAGTAAAACATAGGTTGGTATTCAACCAACAATTCCTCCATCGTATAATCCTCAACTGTCTGGGCAGAGAAGTGAAATTATCTGTTCCCAGTCTTTATTATTAGAGAGTTGCTTAGGAAATAATATACAAGGTACAGGTAATCCTCGACTTGCAACAGTTCATTTAGTGACCGTTCAAAATTACAGCAGCACTGAAAAAAAGTGAGTGATGACCATTTTTCACACTTATGACCATTACAGCATCTCCATGATCATGTGATCTAAATTCAGATGCTTGGCAACTGACTCATATTTATGACGGTTGCAGGGTCCCGGGCAATCATGTGATCCCTTTGGTGACCTTCTGACAAAGTCAATGGGGAAGCCAGGCTCACTTAACAACCGTGTGACTAACTTAACAACTGCAGGGATTTGTTTAACAATGGTGGCAAGAAAGGTCATCAAATGAAAGATGATTCACTTAACAAATAACTTGCTTAGCAACAGAAAAGTTGGGCTCAATTGTGGTCATAAGTCGAGGACTACCTACACTTATTTTATATATCTTTCTTCCCTCTTTCTTTTCTATAAAGCTACACTGCATAATTATGTTTTATTATTGTAAAAAATATATATCTTTTAATAAAAAAATATTTTTAAAAAGATGAAAAATGTATCACATGGAGGGGAGGGGAAATTAAGGGAAGAAAATGTTCAAAGGGTGGCTTCTAAAACCATGAAGTTACTAAGAAAAACGTGATAAAAATCTACATTCTTAGAACCGGTACAAAATGTCTGGCTTTCCCATTGTAAGAATGATTGTAAACATGATAAGCCATGGTACAGATGCACTGAGCAATAAAAAGCAATAACATGCATTATACACAGGATATATCACACTTTCCCCACATTCTCTCCTCCTCTCAAAATCACACATAGCTGGCCATCTGCTAAAACATCTGGGGCACAGCAAATCTACATTACTGCCGCTGTCTAGTCATTCATAGTTCTTGCCCATGTCTCAAAAAATAGATCTGCTTCTCCTTTTTGTATCTTTCTGCCTTGCCTGTAAAAGCTGCACTTTTATTTTGTAATAAAGCTGAATTACCTTTTTTTTTTCCCCTCCACTGTACTAAGCTATGGTTTTCCAAATAAATTATTACACCATTCTTGGTTTGCAGCAACAACGTGGCAGAACGGATAAACAATTCACACCACTCAGCCTCCATTCTAAATCTTCATCAGAAACGTCTTTCGGCAACGGCCGCTCTTTTATCTTGAATATGTCATTCCTAATTTCCAGTCTCAGGTTCTTTCTAGAGTGATTCCAACTCCAATATATGTGTCCGTGGAAAAACTGGCAGTGCATAATGTTAACTATACTATGGGTGAGATATGTGTAAGAAAGCTATAGAATGAGAAATCTGGCCATTTATCCACAAATGGAGGAAACTCTATTGCCCGTGAAAAGTGCTGAAAATGTGTTTGTGTGGCGATGCTTTGTGAGGCCGTTGTAATGTCTGCTTGATACTTACTAATTCATCATAATTACACAGAGATTCTCCAGGCCACTACTATACATTCCTGATGGCAATTCGTGTCAAAAGGCCAACTCTTCATCTAGTTAAACTAAACTGCATGCAAATCATGTCTTGTAATGTGTCATGTAAGCACCGTGATGATCTTAACAATTACTTACATGATATACAACTATTTGAGGGGAGAGAAAAAAAATCAGTATTCTCCACGGAAGCGCTGCAGTATTTGAACCAGATATTAGAATCCAGGCCATTAGACTTAATGCTGTTTTGATCCAAAGTGGAGATTCAGATTTCAAAAAGGCCATAAGTTCAAGTGAGGGGAAAGTGTTTAAGTTTGCAGTTCAAGTTTTAATTTTTAATAAAATATACAATAAGAAAGAACCACCTGCCAATTGCTTCCTTGTTTTGCAGAGTGGGATGAAAACACTTCGATTTTTTTTTAGATTTATGAATTAACCTTACACAAAGTTTCAACTGTATATTTGATCTTCCCTAGAAAAGATACTCATTTCATCCCTGGCATCAGTGGTATGTCAATCCAAACTTTGTACAATGACATTTCCCAAATTTGACTGTTTTCATCAGAATAACAAAGCAGCATTACAGTGTCAGGTTCCATCCCTTTTTTTGTGTGTGTGTGGGGGGGTTTTCCACCATCATGATGCATGTTGCAGAAGGAATGGATTTGATAAATCTGTCCCCTTTTGCACCCATCATAGACACTGCTGACAAGGTACATTAGCAACATTTGCATTTTCTGAGCAGGACTTAAATGTGTCAGATGCTGGCAGTACTCTATGTAAATTAGGAAAAGCAGAACAAGACAGATTAGCAAAATGAGATACAATGCCACAGAAAGTGTAGGTCACAGAAAAAATAGATGGCACAAGTAAAGTTGTAATTGCCACTCCTGTCTTCTTCAAAGCAATATATGTATAAACCAGCTTCTGAACTGTTAGCCCACATCCACTTCACCTATTATCACAAGCTTAAACCACCCTTAAAATTGACAATGAAGATATTGAAATGATGGATAGCATCTGCCTCTTAGGATCAACTATCAACCGAAAAGGAACAAGCCATCAAGAAATATTTTGCAGACTGGCACCTGGTAGAGCAGCCATAAAAGCTTTGAATAAGATATTCATATTCAAGTATCATGACTTGTCTATACCTACAAAGATTGGAGTTGTGCAAACAATGGCATTTCCTGTGATACTCTATGGAAGAGAAAATTGAACTTGAAGATGCAAGATTGAAAGAGCATTGGGATTTTTGAGATTAGTGTTGGAGAAGACTCCAAAGAATATTGTGAACAGTCAAGAAAACAAACAAATTGATCATTGAACAAATCAACCAAAGTTTTCATTCTAGGCACAAATAACCAGAATTTCAGAGTTTCCTACTTCAAACACATTATGCTAAGACATGGATCCCTGGAAAGGGTTATAAAGTTGGGAAGGAAGAGGACAACCAACAGTAAGAAGGATAGACTCAGTTGCAATGGTTAATAACTGAACTTTGGAAGATCTGGATGAACAGGTTAGGGATCATCATGAAAAAAATCTATGTGGTCACTAAGAATCAGCACTGACTCGATGGTTTATAATTAAAACAGCTAAAGTTTTGGTCTAGAAGCAAAGAAAGGCAAGTTCTAGTCTATCCTGAGCCACAAAGCTCATGGGAGTACTTTGGGTCAAACCCATTCTTTCAGCCCAATCTGCCTCATGGGGTGTTGTTATGGGTGAAAATAAGAAGATGGACTGCTACATGCTAGTCTGAACTCCTGAATAAAGCTGCAAATGTATCATACATACACACAAACACATACATACATACATACATACATACATACATACATACATACATGCATGCATGCATGCATGCATGCATGCATATATAAGAATGCATACCAGACCTTTTTGTCCTTGAGTACTCAGTTGTGTTGCCAGGACCAGCAGAGTAATATAATATTCCTTTACAACAATAAAGAGCTTTGGTAAGATTCGTTGCTGGTCATAAGCTGAATGCTGAGAAAATGAATGAAGCCCAAAGTCGCATAAGCCTTGCCATCCCAAGGTTTAAGTGAGACTCATTGGCTAGCAATTCTTGTGACAGAGAGCCCATCACACCATTATTCCTCCCACTACCCTACATCCTGCAGATATGAAAATGAAGTACAACATTGTATACTTGTAACAAATTCAGAAAATGCATCAAATTTGTACTAGTCTCTGCCCAGTATGACTATGCAGTTACTAATGCATTTGTCCAGGGGCGTGATGGCTCAGCAGTTAAAGACATTTAGCTTGTCAACTGGAAATCTGATAGCTCGGGTTCAAGACACAAATACCGTGTGACAGGATGAGCTCCCAACACTTGCCCCAGCTCCTGCCCATGTAGCAGCTTGAAAGCATGCAAATGTGAGTAGATAAATAGGTACCACTATGGTGGAAAGTAACAGTGTTCCATGTGCCTTGGGGTATAGTCATGCTGGCCACATGACCATAGAAGCATCTTCAAATAATGTTGGCTAAGACACAGAGATGAGCACTGCCCTCCAGAGTTGGACACAACTGGACAGGGAAACTTTTACTTTAATACATTTGTCCATAGTTCTCAGAACTAAAATAGGTTCCCACATTTTCCTGAAGGCCCCAAGTATTAAATTCACACATTTTTGAATTGCTCTAATTCTGATCATTATTACACTCACAGCCTACTTATTGCATGGTGTGGGGTTTTTTAAAATTAAATGTCAAGGACTTAACATTAAGTATGCAGGCTATCTAAAGCCTAAAGACCACGTCTAATTTAAATATAATGTTGCCTAGTTTCATATGGAAATATTCAATATACTCAGTGTCAGGTTTAAAAAGTGAATATTCATGCAGGGTGTCCTCCTAGCATCAGGAAATAGATATCTAATCCTATGCATATCATAATAACTTTTAAAGGATTCAAATTGTAAATTCTTGTACATTAATTGTATGAGTTGCAACTGTTCTCTTCTTTTTGAAATTCCAAAAAAAGCAGTGCATAATACACTTTCTTTCCCGTGGCACTTTTTCTATTCACAAAGCATGGTAAAAAAAAGAAAGTCAAGATGGAGGCCACGACAATGGGGTAGAAACTCCACCCCTTTTATATGCCATTGTGGCTGCCATCTTGATTTTTTACCATACTCTGTTGGCAATTCTGAATATGATGCTCAAGGGATATAGCAGGGAGTGGAAAAAAAAAAGAAAACTTCATCAACATGCATCTCTGATCTCTTTTGGTCCCAAGCTGTCACATTTGCAACTAGCTATCAGACATCCAATTTCTTTTCTCCAGAACGTTACATCCATTTGGTGTGCTACCAAAATGGTACTTTCCTATTTTGCAAGATGATACTTTTAGATTAAGGAAAATCTTTCCACAAAATAAACTAGCAGCGTGGTTACCTTGATCAAACTGAAGCCTGCTCTGGAGTTTTACAAGTTAAATGACTTGAAGAGATGAAAGTATATTTGTTCCATTAGTCATATTATAGAGATATTATTAGTAAATTTTGCCCACATCTGAATACAGGCTCAATCACACACAGGTTATTTTTTAAATGCTCAAGGGCAGGAAAAGATTTTGTTAGACTACTATAAAAGCATTTTTTTTCTTTACATGAAGAACAAGTATATTATACTGAGCATCACAGTTTTTCCTTTTTCTCCATGTAGCATTACTCAAAATGTCCCCATAATGCATAATTTCAGTAATTATCTACCATTCCTTACCAATGACTGGAAATTCTACTTAGTGAAATTCCTTTTAGGTAACACTATTTAATGAAAATCAAGGTATACTTTTTTTTGTTTAAAACACTTACATGGTCACCCAACTTGAACAATTAGATTCTGTGCAATGTATAAAAAAACTAATAACAAAAACGCCAAAAACAAAATAATAGTGCCAACTAAAAAAAATCAATGTAACCGTTAATTGGAAATCAGGCACTCAAATTTAGTATATGTCACAGTATAGGAATTTGACACACCCTGACCCAGATGCTTAAGGAAAGAGTCAAATTTTCTCTGCTTTTCTAAAGGTAGTGACTCAGTTCTCTGCTAAGTCAGAGCCAGGCACCTATCGGGGGAGGGGGGGAATCCTTCCATATAAAAGTTACACCACCTGAATCCTTTCCTGGAAAATGTAAGGGGCCGGCTTGCGTTGCTTCAGCCCAATCTACTCAATGCGAAGAGGAAATATGCCAGCAGTTTGGGGAGTGGCATCAAGCTGGCCATGCCCACCCAGTCAGCCACACCCAGTGAGTGGCATCAAGCTGACCATGCCCACTCAGTCGGCCATGCCCACGTGGCCCCCCGAGTTCAAGCAACATTGAGCCCTGATGCAGCCCTCAATGAAATTAAGTTTAACACCTCTGTTCTAGGCCAATTGCAGCTTCTGAATGGTCTTCTAGGGCAGCCCCATATAGAGCACATTGCAACAGTCGTGACTAAGGCATGAGTGAGTATAAGGAGGCATCCTGATTCAGGATCGGGCACAAATGGAACACAAGATACAATTGTGCAAATGTCCCCTCAGTAGCTGTAAGTCCTGGGGGATTCCTAAACTGCACACAAGATCTGAGTGAAATAATGCAGCCCCATTCAGAATCACCCCTATCAAAGCCTGCCTCAGTCATTGAGAAGTATGACCAAAGCTGACTGGTTACTATACCCCAGTCTGAAACCTTGCTGGAAGGGGAACCAGATAACCTGCTTCCACCAGCACCCATTCAATTTATAGCCTGGACATCTTCTCAATAATTTTTCACTTATGAATCACTGCAGTTCATAAGTTAATAACCCAGTTGTTAAGTGAATCTGGCTTCCCCCATTGACTTTGCTTGTCAAAAGATCGCAAAAGGGGATCACATGACCTTGGGACACAGCAACCGTCATAAATATGAACTGGTTGCCAAGCATCTGAATTTCAGCCACAAAATCATGGGGATGCTTCAAAGATCATAACTATGAAAAACGGTCGTAAGTTACATTTTCCCGTGATGTTGTAACTTTGAACGGTCCTTAAACGAACTGTTGTAAGTCAAAGTCTACCTGTATTTTTCTATCTATTCCAAAGAAAAGGTATAGGAACACTTACATTTTTTAAAACGTGAAAAGTGTCCACCAATCACAAATTTGAGCACAAACTGGTAACATGGCCCAGAGCTCCTCTCAGAGGGAGATGGGCTGTTAAGAAATATGAAAAATAAATAAATAAATAAATTTCGAAAGCAGTCTCATTCTGAGCTAAAATTGGAATGATTGCATAAATCAAAAATTTGAATTGTTTGTTCATTTGTCTTCCTAAGATTGGAATTGATAAAAGGGGTTAATTTCATTCCTGGTTGGCATAAGTGAACTTTTAAAAAAAGAAACCTGATATAATGAAATTTATGGCAAAGGGAAAATGTCAGTCGTTGGCTCTTTTAAATTTTGTTGGCCTTCTTTTTACAGCAGACAAATCAAGCTGGATCATTTTTAGATCCAGCTGTCTCTTCTATGGAAATAAATACTGACAAATATCCAGCAGATAAGTGCAAGGGGAAAATGTTAAAAAAAAGAGTATTTTTACAGTGTGGGATGATTGAACAAGTTTTCTCATCCTCAAATTGTTTAATAGGCAATTGCTAGAGGAGACATACCCACTGGTGGGCTGCTCTAGCTGTGATCACTGGCTGGGCCCGCCCACCTGCCCTTGTGCTATGCTTTCCATAAATAACTAACTTTTCCCCCACCCACGCTGCCCAGGTGAGTTCGGCGCCGCCCCTGTCGTACTCACCAGAGCTGCCTTCTTGAAGCTGCGTTTCAACCCCAAAGCAGTGCACGCACGCTCATGACCAGTGAACCACTTGTCAATGTAAGTGCAGCCCACCTCTGGACAAACCTCTGGACAAACCTATTGGCTGCAAAACAAATCAAAGCTATCCTGACATATGAAAGAAAGATAGCTGCAGGAAATGTCATTCTAAAGGACTGATTTAGGATACCATTCCATACCCCCATTCCTTACAAGCACTGACAATGTTACATAGTTTGGGTAATGAAACTTTTGCAAGAAAACAGCCAAGCTCAGAGAGTATCAAGGATTCCTCAGAAAATCTTCTTCGATGCTTGTTTGTTTGTTTTAAAAGGGAAAATTAAAAGTGCCTGGCATTCATCCCACAACATTCTACTGTTCTTTTTTGTAATAAATTAATAGTTTGCTGGGTTCACCACCATACCATGTGGACATATCTGTCTTAAGATCTGGCGGGTGCTACTGATCAGGTGGAAATGCCCTTCTGTTGTTATGTTCCTCAAGCATTTTTACTTTCCTCAGAAACATTTGACCTCCTTATTTGCTTGTGTGTAGTGAGTGTTTGGAACTCACACATGGTATTGGCCATAAAACTCAGCATGCATGCATAATGAAGAGATAGTCGCGTGACAAAGATCGTAAGAGCTATTGTGAAGGAAGACTGTTCAACAGATGAATAAATTAAAATCCATCCCAAATGATGTTGCAATCACAAAGGAAAACAAAAATGGGAAAATGTCTTCTTGTATACAGTTAATTTTCACTATATGTTATATTTTACTGCTGCCAAAGAGAAGAGGCGGTTATGGGATTATCTTCCTCAGGTTTTATTACAGCTACTTTATATCATGACTGGGAAAGAATGATAGAATGCCCTTGGCTGCCACTGGTTTGAAAGCAATATTTCCTGCATATGCCAAAGCGGAATGATCTGATGTAAACGTATATAACACTGCAAAAACTCAAGTAGTGCTTCATTCAACTATCTTCTCTCCATCTAGATTTGTGTTCTCTTATACTTCCAGAAGAGAAATACTAAATCTGTGCACCATTTCATGAGTAATTTCACAGGATTTGCCCATGTAGCCCATCACAACTCTTTAAAGCAGCTATGTCTTTTTTGACATCATGTAGCTCTCAGTCCTCTATTTGCCTCCCCCATAGGCACAAAAATATGTGAAGCGTTGCATCGATCTGATACACAATGTTGCCACAATACTGTCAACTTCATCTAATTGATAAAACTGGAAACGCTGGCTAGCTGAGGAGAAAGGTAACAGGTCCTTCATAAAGTGACAGTCGTGTACATACACTCACACTTCCAGAGAAGAAACTGAGGATGGCTCTGCTAAAAGTAGAGTTGACGACCATGATGGAATAAAGACTGACAAGTAGATTGTGACTGTGAGATTGCCCAGGAGGTTTAGAGCCCTGGGAATAAGCATCTTGCTCAAATCAAAGTCGATATCTTTAAAAAGACACTGGGGTCACACACTTCCTTTTCTAATCACTTTGTTAACTGCTTTTCAGCTATTATGAACCTTTAGGTTGACAAGTCTAAAAACATTGGGTGAGTTTCCTTCAAGCCTTAATGAAAAAAGTTTCTTATACAAATTGAAAGGCTTAAAAATTTCTTTGAATAAGCAGTAAAAGGGTGATTAGAACTTTGATTTTGAAAAGTTACAAATGGACTAAGGGCTCGCATGGATCTGAAATAAGATTTTGGAATCAATTATAAAAATTGTTACTGTGAGCAAATGCTTTTGTTTTGAATTTGAAAAACATGATAGGATGGGACTTTGAAGTTGGACACTAGAGGGAACTTAGAAGGAACTAGAGGAAAAACACTTTGACTTACTAATATAGAATGGAACAAAATATTTTAACAGTGGACATGTTGAAGAATAGTTTTGAACAATAGACTCAGAAGTTAATTTTAAGAGGGTCTGATCCTACAGAGAGAATGTTCTTAAAAAATGATATGACTTACCTGAAAGTAGATTTAAAAATGACAACCTACAAGAATGATATGAAAAAAATATGCTACACTGTAGATACAAAAGAAACCAACTGATGTCTTAATAATTAAAAGGGATATATAATTAACAAATCAAGAAAGTGACCTGGATAATCTTCCTATACTGGATTTACAAAAGAGGCTTGTTAAAGCTTTGAAGAATTTTATGAGAAGGGACAAAGAAAAAAAAATGAAAAGAAATCAATTTTTAGAACATTATTTGAAGGGACTGAAGTTCAAGATTGTTAAAAATAAAAGGAGAGAAATATAAAGTTGGTTTACTTGATCAAGGTTAAAATAGATATGTTGCTAACTCTTGTAACCCTAATGGACTTTTGCTGATCAGGACTGAAATGATAAGATTTTTAAGGATTTACTGTATTTATAGATAAGAAATAGAATATGGGACATTGGAAGAAGAGATCATTTGCTTTGTTTTAAGAGAAGGTGATAAGTTACTAAATTTGTTTATACTCGTGGTGACAAAGGAAGAAATAATGTCTTTATATATTATATATTTCTTTTCCTTTATTATATTTTAATTTTTTTCTGCACTTTCTACAATATTTTTCTTTTTTTTTAATCTGCATTAGTTTTTTGTCATTAGTTTTTTTACCAGTTGAAATTTTCAATAACATTCCTATTTTTTAAAAAAATTACAACACACCCTCAGATTATACAGACAAACATTAAGCCACTTCAAATATATGTGTTGGTTTTATTTTGTTGTATCAACCAGTGGACAGATTTACTGACATAATGATGGGCACAACAAGTAGCAAAAATAATATATACCTCAAGTTTTCTTCCTAGTGCTACTATACTATAGCCAGTATGGGTTTGCTGTCATAAATTAAATAGTTAAAGTTGGAGCTTGAAACTCCTATTTCACTTGCTGGGTGGCAAAGTTTAGATGCTGCTATCTTATGAATGTGTGAATGTATATTTGGGGTGGAGATTCTGTATTACTATGTTCTGTGGCTGCAATCTAGCTTCAATAATACTAGTTGCCCAATAGAAGTAAACCCAAACAGGTGCGCTTTCTCCCAGCCATACAACATCATATGGGTTCCTTGGATTCAACCCATCATCTGCACATGCAGATCTATCATAGGTCTGTGAAAAACATGTGAGATTTAGGTACAAATTAAATTGCACTGTAGCATTGAAAATGGAATGGGAGCAAAATAAAAATGCTGCCAAGAACATATGGAACTCTGTGGCCAGCTTAAAGTGCATACATAATTTTCTTTACAATTAGCCGCTTTGTATTATGCTGGTTGAGTACCAGTACAAAGTCATTCAGTGCAATAGAAGAGTTGACATTCAGAGAGCCTGAAATTTCTATTGAAATGGGGCTCAAAAGAAACGCAGAAAATCCAGAAAAGCTTTATTTTTGTCATAATAAAAATTATCTTAGCTTCAGAATGAAAACCATGCCTGATTCTTTTTGAAGCTAAATCATTTTCAGGGACAAACAGCTTAATTTCAACAATGGATTTCCATAGGAAAAAATAATCTTTTTTATTGTTAAGTTTCTCAAACTAGAGACTGTTTTACACTACATGAATCAGAGGAATCGTTCTTCTTGTACTTTAAGAATGAGCATATGGCTGCTTGCACCAACATCAAAAATAAAGAGCTTGCACTAATATAATAATCTTGACAAATCTAAATAAGAAGCTAAGCTACCCGTCAGCCTGCCTTCCTTTCTTTGCAACTATTTTTTCTGCTGTCTACATAACACTGATTTGTTTGTTTATAACAATGTGGTGACATTCAACCCTTGCTAAGCTTGTTAATCTTTATTTATTTATTTTCTTTTCATATAAACCTTCAACCTCAGTTTAGTTTAGGATTTGGGGGGAGGGTGTGCACTGGTGATTCTGAGCAAATAAATTGATACACATCATATGGTTTATGCTAGGAAATTTTCCTATGGATAGATCAGTCAAAAAGTGAGCAAATGCTAAGAAGAAAAAGAAAGGCTTGCGATTAGAAAGTTCGGGTAATTATATTTCAGACTTAATTTAAAAAAAAATTAAAAGCAGGAAATAGTAGATGTGAGGAAGTTAGCATTAGAATCAATGAGCAAAATAATCCCACAGTTCTTATATTGTTACTGGCTCATATTGACATGAATAACATTGCTCTGTAAAACTTAAGTAAAATTTTGGGCTATCCCTGGCCATGGAGAAGTCCATGAACAATATGCTGGAGGATAGATGAAGAGAAAACAAAAATGTGTGCCCCTTCCATATCTAAGATATTTTTTCCTGGACAGGATTAGCATAAATGTAGATTTGAATAGAATCTTGGTGAAGCAAAAACAATAAATAAAAGGAAGTGACAGGAAATAATTTAAAGAATTCATGAAATATAAGTGATATTATCACACATCACAGAAAAACATGCACTGCCTGTTGTTTTCCAAAGGACCAAATACCATATAATTTATTAATCTCCTATCTATAGTGGTCTTCTTTAATTGTGATATGTCATCCTCAAATAGTTAAAAAGTTGTTACTTAGATGATAGAGCAAATTTGTTTTTTATTAGTCTAGGAACTATAACTTAAACAATTCAGAATGTAAAAGGGGATTTGAATTAAATAATGGAGGGGGGGAAATCAAACATACGTGGAAGAAAATGCATTGGAAATATTAGTTGAGTTTGAACTTTGAATTACATTTAAGTTTCTAGTTTTTTCTAGATAGTTACCTTTCCAGATGTTAACAATAGAGATATTCTGTCATTGGCAGGGAATTGGATTTGAATTTTCCATTTCTATATTCTTTTCAAATCTAATATTTTAGAATTTTATTCTGTAGGTGGCTTTACCTAAAAGGCTGCACTCAAATTATCATGAAATATTGCAACCTTCTGCCACTCTCCAATCTTCCTCAAATATTTTCCCCACACCACACTGACTTGCTCCTAAATTGTATTACTATCCTAAAATCAATCTACCACTTTAACAACAACTGTTATTGAACTTGAACCTCTTCGTTTGTTTGTTGTGACTGTATGATTGTAGATAATATTGGGCTTCTTGTGATTTGAAAAAAAACATTTCCATCAAGATTTTAATCACTTAATTTTATAAAATTCAGAATTATTTTGAATCAAAATTGCCACTTTTGGTCCAAAGTTCTTAGATTCACAGCCGCTCTGGCTGGCCTTTGTTTACATTATTAAGAACATTATATTATCACTTTGTCTGGTAACAGATTTTTAGCTGATGCATCCAATTATGCCTTTTGTGTGGCAGATTAAAGAGACATCAATCCCTGACAGTCTCATCTGAGACATTATTTATATGGACTCTGTACTTCTAGCATGTAAATGTAAAATTCTTGATGCAGAGAAGTACTCCACACAAGCTATAGCAATCTTATAAAATCAAAATAGTAGGATAAATGCAAAAATTATACGCCCGTGCAGTGACATACAAACAATGTTTTAAACCTGACTTGGATGACATTTAAGGTCACAAGAGGCAATCTTAGTGATACTGAAATCTTTTAATCTTATTTACAGATTATTTCATCCACAAATTCCCAAGAGCTAAGAAAGGATTTCATTCCCATATCTTTATTATTTCATTGACTGTTGACAGTATAATGTACTGTATGTTTTTATTAATTTTAAATCACTTTTCCCTCACTTCGGTAACTACAAATACTGAGGTATGCAAATAAGCTTAATAATCTTCTGAAATATATACTGATCAGATCTATGATCTTTGTTTTACTTCATTTGAACAGTATTAATATCTTTGGAACAGGAAGGAGTCTGTGTTTTCATTTTCCTGTTAACATATCCATATCCATATATCTTTAACAGCACTGCAGCATTGTTCTTTGTGATACTGTGGCAACATAATTATTAATGCATTGATACCCAAACAACAATGTATTGAAATAGAAGCATTTAGGATTAAAACTGAAAGTTGTGCAACTTCATTATAGGAGAGAGACAGAATGCTTTCCGATTCATAAGACTGGTCCTATTTTAATCTATTATCGGCTTCATTTGGAGTTATTATTAGGCAGAGGAAAGCAGCCATCTTGGCAGACCCCCAGAACAGGGAGAAGTGGTCAGTTGTAGGAAAGAGATGTAGGTTTGACATGTGACCTGATCTGTACATCCTAAGCTAGGGTGCAGTTTCATCATCAGTATCAAAGTAAGATTCAGCTAATAATCGTGTCGACTTTTGTATGACTTTTCCACAGGAAAAAAAACCAATACTGATCCAGTAGTTTGCTTAACACATATCAGGTGCTGAAAAATTTTAATTGATAATCTTCAACAAAAACATGTTCAAGGTTATGGAAAGTTGTAATTTCAAGTCAGATCTTGATCTTCCAAACTTTGGAAAACTGCTAATGTAGTACTCCTACTACACCTACTCCTACAACCTACAGAGTAGAAACAAATCCCTGTATTTTGTCAGCCCTCCTGGATACACCAGACTGGAAACACCACTAGATAAGCTAATTCTACTTTATTCAAGACTACATTAACAAAATCTTGCAAATCTGAAAGTACAAACATCCCACTGGCCATTTTAACTGCCTTAAACTTAGGTCCTCCCTAAATTTCTTTCTCTGATTGTTAATCTACGGGGTGCTCCCACCTCTCTTTTCTGATTGGTTCCTGGGCAGCATCCCTTTCCTACATCCCCCAAAGTTATCCATGCATTCCATTACACCTTCTAAGTGCAGGGACATTAACTTCAAATTCAAATCTAATTCCTCAGGAGAAAGCAGACATGGCTTAAAGAGTCAGCATCCTGTTTAGTTAATACACATTTCTATTATATTTTGATAGTTTGGTGCAGTAGTTAAGGTACTTGGTTAGGGTTATCAGGAGACCATAAGCTGCAGTCCCACTTTAAGCACAAAGCCAAGTGAGAACCGGTTATTCTCACTCAGCCCTGGGAAGGAAGCAAATGCAAACCACTTTCAAAAGATCTTGCCAAGAAAACTGCAGGACTACTCCAGACAGTTGCCAAGAGTCAAAAACTGACTCAAAGGCACACCCACGCATACACAAAAAATTTACATTTTGTAGCTTACTGGTAGTTCTCTTATACTTTAGGCAAGCACTTATAGAAGGCCATGGCATCCTGAACAATTGTGGAGCTGGATTCCCAGATGGAAACATCCACTTGCCTAGATGTTCAGCACCAAGGACGGGCAATGAAAGGCCACTGGATTTCAGAAAGTTCTTGGTCTAATGTAGCACTTCATGCCTTTCATCAAAAATCTCATTTTACCATAAGCAGGGCTGTTCAACCTAACAGAATCATTTACCTTTATGTAACATTGTCAATGTAATATTGCGGAATTACCTAGACCAACCATGGATAGCTCCTCATAGTAACAGATTGTCATGTATCATTTTATGAGTAAGAAAATACACTGAATAATCAAAGGAGAGCAGATGATATGACTTGTGTTCTAGCACTTTGAAGAAGCCACGCAATGGCTATTTAGACTTCACGTTGTTTTAATTTACCTCCGCTGTCATTTGTGCAGGGGAAGCATTCATGTCTCACAGTGACATTACGATCTCACGGAAGCTGTTTCATTGCTAAAGAGGCACAATGTAATTCTGTTACTGTTGTAGAGAAAATGGACTTCAGGACATTTTGGAGATCCAGAGATAGTGGCACACCAATAAACTGCAGAATGTTCTGCCATTTTATATTATGGGTAGACAAAAGATTGACAGAAGTGGCCAGGTTTATGAACAACCTTCTTATACTGCTAAAAAAAATATTTTTACTGAATTTTATAGATGTAACATAGAGAGTTTGGATGTTACCTAGCTGGGTAATGAAACATCTGCAAGTAACAACCAAGCTCAGAGAGCATCAAGGACTCCACAGTTACACCTCAGCTATGTATATTCTCTTCTTACAGAAGAGATACTGTAGAATTAGATACTGCACTATCAGTATATTTCTTAATGTGAATTATCAACACATAGACAAGAACATCATCTATCATTCCTCCAATATTGCAGATTAATCATATGAACAAAGTCCTAGCTAATAACAACAGCTATAAAATGCAACAAAAATGTGAACCTTGGATAACAAATATATCTTAATAATAATTTTGACTAAGTTTTACTTTTATACAAACACAGATTTAGATTTTGTTAAAATATATAATGTTAATACGCTATTAAATGTTAATACTCCTTTAAAAATAAAGCATTGTGTGTAAACAAATATGTCACAGAAAGAAAAAAATTGTAAGTAGTCAGTTAATCATTGAGTCTAAAGGAAATGTCCATATATTCTTTAATCTAAATTAAATTAAACAAGATATTGTAACTGTCCTGTTTCTGCTTACAATGTCAAGGCCTTAAGGTAGATTTTCTTCTTTTAAATGTGTTCAAATAGCTCATTGTATACTAACACATGAATCAGCATTCATCCTAGGAGTTTTCCAACTTTTTTTTAGCTCTAGAATATATTTAATGCTTTCTTTAAAGAAAGCATCAGTTTCACGGCATTTTCAACAGCATAAGTGAAATGAGGTCATTTCTAAAATATAATTTCTCACTGAAAAAAGATGGAATCTAAAATTCTATTGATATGTTAGGTTTTTTAAAAAATATCTCTTTAAGTGAATAAGTAAAACATGCAAAGCAAAAAGCAAAAACAAAGTAAAAGTACATATACCTAGATATACATAGAGGATTTGGATAAAATGCCTGAGCTTGCCTTGCGGTGTGATATGTTTTATATGAGGGAACCACTCCTGCTTGAATTTAATTAACCTTTATTGTAAATATATGCAGTTAATTTTCCCATTGCCAGGTATAGTTCAATTTTAGTCTCCCAATCAGGCATCGATGGCAAGATTCCATTTTTTTCAATGAAGCAGCAGATTGATTCTTCCGACTATCAGCCTATATCTTAGCAAAGATGATGGTTTTTTTTATTTATGTTCTCTGGGATCCTATGCAATAAAAATATGTATGGTTTTAATTTGAATTTTATTTTCAGATTTTTGAATGTTTTGATGTTTTTGCATATATTTTAATTGGTTCACAGATACTTCCTGTTAATTTAAAATTAGCATAGCATTAAACTGGAATTGGAGACAGATACTGCACCTTTCAAACTATTCTTGATCTCGGCTCTCAACAGCTTCTGTGAAGATTCTGTGTGCACTGAGACAGTTTGGTAGCAACATGCAACTTATTCAATCTGGACTACAGGCCACCACTCCTTCTGTGGACAATTCCCCTTGCATCTTTGACTGTCCCCTCTTCCAATTGCTTTCTTTCCTATTGCCTGATCACATTAGGCGTGCACACATACACACACAAGGTTAAATTAACTTTTTTTTTAATTTGTTGAAGTAATATGAAGTAGCCAGTCAAAGTGCAGGGGTTGCCAAGAAGGAAATGAAAGCAGACAGCAGCATTGGAAAACTAAGCAGGAAAATATACACAGAGGTTTCATTTACAGCAGATAAGCAGTTTGGTGTAGTGGTTAAGTCACAAGGTTGGAAAGCAGGAGACTGTGAATTCTAGTCCTGTCTTAGGCATGAAAAGCAAGCAGGGTGACTTTGGGTTAGTCACTCTCTCTCAACCCATCCAATCTCGCAGAGTTTTTTTTTGGGGGGGGGTGAGGGGAATAGAAAGAGGAAGGAGTATTAGGTATGTTTGCTACCTTGGGTTATTTATAAAAAATACTAAAGGCAGGATCAAAAATACCTTGAAAAACAGACAGCTGTCAACCATTCCTGCCTCCAAAAATGGGGCCTATTTGTAGTGGGGCAGCCTTGGAGGGCAAACAAACCCAATGTAAAGAGCTGAACATTGCTTCCCGCTTAAGCCTTTAAAATCACGCGGTGTTGTGTGTCTCTAGCTATGCCCTACTAATGGCACTAAACTAAAGCTGTAATTCCCAGTCAGTGAGTTCTTCCTTGTAACTAACTCCTGCCTCTTTACGTCACCAAACAGCTCATCTTAAAAATGCCACAACCACTTTATAAGTTTCATGCAAGCCTAGCCTAGCCGCACAATACCACATGGAAGTCGTGAAAAATATTCTTCCTTGTAGTTCTGCTGTAAGTATCACTCAGGATATGGCAGGGAAACTCCTAATGTTCCAAAAAAGGCAATTTTATGACAGCTGACACAAAAAACAAATTAAAATATACTATGGCCTTGTATAATATGGCTATCTTATATCACTTGATATTCTTAACTATCATGGCTTCTCCCAAACAATCACTGCAACTGTAGTTTGGTAAGAGTGCTGAGAATTCTTTATTAGAAATCTCTCTGTTGTCAAGTTAAATTTACCAGAGTTCCCTGATGCAGGGGAATGGAGAATTAATTACAAAGGCTGTACAAACTATGGTGAGAGATGCATCAGAAAACAAATGAAGTGCTTCTCTGAAGTCAATGCATTGAGTATGGGGGGGTGGGGGTTGCATCACTTAAAGGTTCAAAAGGACTGCTTCAAAGCCCTTTCCCAATCTTCTGAGCATGCAGCAAAGGGGACCTTGCAAATTCTGGCAGAAAGGACTTTGGTACACGCACACGTAGCAAAGGGACTCAAGAGCTACCCTGCTCTATCTCTGAGAGAGATAATCATCTCAATATTGCAAACTGCTCGCTTCATAAGCTGCATTTGGTCTGCCTAAACTTTAACTATATCTGGGGGGGGGTCCATTTGAATGACTTATTATGAAAGGAAGGAAGGAAGGAAGGAAGGAAGGAAGGAAGGAAGGAAGGAAGGAAGGAAGGAAGGGAGGGAGTGAGGGAGGAAGGAAGGAAGGAAGGAAGGAAGGATTTTCTACTTTCCTGGGAGACAGGGGGAAAATGCTTATGATTCAAATTGACCATTGAAGAAAGGATTCAGGACATGTCCTCAAACCAGATTTTCTTCGATCACGTTTGGTCTTCCACCAGCAGCACTCACAGACTTGGTGAGTGGCAGGTATCATCTACATTTCATTTTTCTTGATTACTGAGAACTGAACTCAGCAATTTTGCATTTCAGTAGTTGATGTATAAACCAATCAAACTTTTAGTAGCCTGGTTGGATATACACAATTCACTTCATATAATCAGAAAGGAATTATGGTGCCACATCGATCTGACCCACCCAAATGGATCTACCGGACGTGCATTCTGGCGATGCCCTGCCAGCCATTTAACTACCATCAACTGATCCTTTGCATATAGACATACATGGAGTGTCCTCAGAGAGAGAATTTTGATTATATAGGCCTCTGTGCAGAATCTGCAGGCTTGGTCAAACTCTCGTGTCTGCCCAACCTGGAAGCTAATTCATGATCTGAACTTGGCCAAGCAAAATAAGCATGTGACATCTAAATCTATGTATGAGATGTATGTTTAAGAGGAGAACTATCTCTCTGTAGGCAGGCACAAGTTATTGCAATGTCATATTTTCATTTCTCCATCCAACTAACATTCTGCAATGGAGAGAAACGTATTTAAAATTTAAATAAATATTAGAAATACATATATTACATTATGGTAGTTCATTATAAATATCATTTTAAGGAAGCAAAAATAACACTAGAGTCCGATTCCATTGTGCAAAGTTTAGTTTGCTCTGCAAATTCATTTTCTGTGCAAGGAGAGAGAAATTGGAGAGAATATTTGACTGAATAATTGATTTTCATCTCAATAACAGTGAAGATCGGGCTAATAATGACCAACCCACACTATCAGAATATTATTGCACACATTTAAGTACATGCTCGCCATCCAAAGGTGACACTTCATAAATTTTGCCTATGTTTTTTTTTAAGCCCATAGCCTTTTATACATTTTGCTGACAGAAAAACAGAAAGTCAATACTTTTGCTGCCATATTGCTTTACCTTGAATGAAAGTGTTGTCAGGTGACATTAGCAAAAACACAGGATACACATACACTCTGTAATGTGCACAATTGCATGGTTGTATCATGAACAGTTCAAATTTTGTTTAACAAAATACATTTTGACTCTGTCAGCTACTGCAAGCCTGAAAAAAATAGGTAAGTAAATACAGCAGTATGGACAGGCTAAAACATTTTCAAATTGTTTACGAAGTCCTATATAAAGAAATAAATAAGTCATTTGGAATAGCTCTCACCAAACTTTGGATTCGTCTAGAGTTTAGTATATGTTAAAATGGTGCTCAAAATTAATATTTTCCTGGCGAGATTAGGAAAAGAGCTCTAATCTTCTAAATGGTACCTTTATTATATTCTTTGCAGTGAAAAATCCAACTTTACTGTCATGTTCTAATCATTGTTCTTCTGTGTTTATGTTTCATTTTTTGTTTCTGCCAAGTAAGATTAATCTTTTCTCCTAATCATCTTAATAGTTGAAAAGTTTCAGAGTGCTGGTGTGATGTGGCTGTTATAATTTTGCAATCATAGTTTACTTAAAATGGATTTTGAAGTTTCAAAATTACCGTGTATTTTGCCCATTAGAACATTGTAAATAATAAATCCTTCAGGGCCCATGTCCACAATGACATTAGTCAAATTCTAATCCTGGAATACTTCTTCCTTCCTTACATGCAGAACACCTGCAATATACCCGTAACCTCAGTTTGCCATTTTATTTTCTCGCCCTGATTGGGTACATACATCATGCTAAGACATAAAGGGCTGGACATAGAATGTTGTGAAAATTTGTCTATTGCGGTTTTAAATCAAGATTCCATCCTTATAAATTGCTGAATTCAGTCAATTGCAGTTGGTTCAATAAACTATGGTTAAGCAATGTTTGTTTAGTATCAGATATAAATCCATCCTACAATAGTGTCCTTTCACTCTTGCATTATTTCAGCATCCATATAACAAAATAATCCTCTCTTATTTGTTTAAAAAAAATCCCTGAAAAACATATTTAGACATATTTCATATCTTCACATTTGTTTCATTCTTTATACCATTACCATCTTAAACTAGCTTCTTTAGATTGTTATGAAATGTTGCTGAAGCTGTGCTGTTCATTTTAACATGATAAGCATTTCCTGAAAATACAGTGAATATATTCTTCCAATCCCAAAAGTTTTACTAACTTTAAAACGCTCACTTCAGAGCACATTCATACAACTCACTTTAAGTTTTATAGCTATACTTATCTCTGGATCAAACATTTGTGAAAACTTCATTGACTCTGATAAATTCCAAAACACATTAAATATTAATTTTCCATATTATACACATTAACATATTTAAGCAATGCTTATCCAGATGTTCAGGCTGCCCCCCAAAAAATAGCAGAAAGCCCCAGGGTATTTATTGCAAAGGTGATGAGGGTGACTATTAGACAAAATAGGATTTGCAACAAGACTTGGCATTGTAAATTTCTTCCCTGCAAAATTGTCAATTTTTTAAATATATACATTTTGTGAGCAAAACTTTTAACAATTCAATGCTCACTGAATATGCTTGCTTAGTCCTTAAAAGATATCTCCTGTTTTAAAAAATGTTAACCCATTGTAGCTATTTCCTTATTGGATATTGTATTATATTATATATATATAGGATAGTAATTGTTCTATTGCCTCAACAATAGTATTCTCTTTTGACTACAGAAAGATTGGCCTTTGAAGATGAGTGTTGTTATTAATACATTGAATATAATGGTTTCTTTTTTATACATGCTCCAATACAAATCTTGAAATCAGTGTACCATTTTGTTTCCCTCTTTTAAAATATTTAGTTTTTGATTCAGAACAGCTCCCAATACAGCACAAAATACCTAGTTACTAAAAGTTGTGCAGAATACATACACACTACTAAACACATATGAATCAGAAGTTTACTCTTAAGCATCAACTAGGATGGGAGATATGATTAAAAATATATATATTCTCATCAAGGCACTGCCAGTAAGTAAACAGAATAATCTAATTTGCAAGTAGGTAACCTGTATGTCTGGACATCACTGATTATTTCACTAATCAAATTATATTGTGTCCTTTGATGAGATGATGTTCACACTGCTGTTTTTTTTCTACAAGATAAAATGAATTGATTCTAAGCCATATTACCGTTGATAGTCATGAACTGTTACACTGTACATCTGTCCAAGGGAAACATGAATATCTTTGCAAAATTCAATAGCTCCCAGAGTTAGCTAAGAGCAGAGAGAGGCACCGTGGAGCAAAAGGGAGCAGCCATCAGCATTTCATTTACAAAGCTTTGTCAATGTGGTAGCAGTTCAAGTGTCAGAAGATTTTTCAGTTCCCCGTCACAAACAAGCCACACGCAAAATTGTGTGTGCTGCATGTGCACATACCTGGATCCATGAATCTATGTGCTCTGAGTGTGCATCTGTAACAAAATAAGTGACATCCATGTAGACACATATTCTTAAAGTTACACGTGTAAATCCATGTGTACAGAACTTTATTTAGTAATGCGTACATTTAGTAATTTCTGTGTACAGTCTATTGTAAATTCAGATCCCAAATTCTTATTCACAGAAGATGCAGGTGTTGTTTTTTTAAAGGAAAAGGTAAAACATGAACAAAGTATTGGAGGGTTTGCTTTCAATAAAATAGGTCCATTTGTATGTGTGAGAGGAAGAGTACAGTGGCTGTAAGATTGCAGTTTTGTGTAAAGAAATGGAAGGAGTGCGTATCCAAAAGGGAATCCTGTCACTGTGTGTGATTCTGTACATGACAGAATGAGCAAAAAAAAAAAAAAGGGGGGGGGGAGAACTTCTGTATGCCTACAAAATCAGGTGTGTTGAGTATGAAGGATCAAAACCCTAAGAAAATTCCCTGAAAAGTTGAAAAAAAATAATTGCCCCAGGTCTGTTAGCTGAAAGTGTGGGGATTTAAAAAGGAGCATTGTAATTTGAAGTCTTTTTTTTTTTGGTTAGTTCTCGGATTGTCTATTCCTATTCAAGCCTGTGAAAGCCTCAAAAAATTTTCATAATGGGACTAGTACTTTTCTCAAACCCCCCGTTTTTTTCAAACAATTTCTGATTTTTTTAAAAAAAGAAACAGGAGTAAAAAGCCTGAGCTGTTTGGAGGAGTTTGGTTTTTTCTTAGTTACCCCCCCCCCCCGCCTCTGATCCTTCCGGTT
>JANHFL010007053.1:270496-286267 GCA_032468155.1 Oxyrhabdium leporinum | reverse complement strand
ATGTAAGAGTATTGCTTATAAGCTGTAAACCGCCCCGAGTCTTCGGAATGGGGCGATATATAAATGTAAAAAATAAAATAAATAAAATAAAAAATCCTGACTTGGATGCCAGCCCAATTGCTGACGATAACATTTGCAATGGTAATACGAATAATGTTAGATCCAGATGAAGGACAATTTTTGTAGCTGAGGGTGGAAACGAGGGGTCCTTGGTGTTCTCTGAACTTGATTGTTTTCTTGCAGACTTTCTATTTCCCAAACTAGGTAGCATCCTCAGTGCACCAAGGATCTCTCGATGTTAAGAGACGCTGTATGAAGTGTTTGGAGATGTCTCTTCAAAAAGCGAATAATTTAAGATAGAGCAAAGTATTGAGGCTTAATGGAAGAATGCTTCTATTTCATTTGAGATGCCCCTGCTGCAAACACTGTTATTTCGAAGCATAGCGCTTTTCAATAGTGTCTGCTCCATACCTTTTACTGGTTAGCATTCAATTAATTCTGCATCTATACCTCTCTTTTATGTTTGTTCTAATACTCCAGGTGTCTTACACAATGCTAATAGTGTAATTGATACATCAAAGTGAAATTAATACCACTGAAATGAAACCTTACATTAAAATTAGTTTTTAAACTAATAATTAAGCCCCTAAAAATATGACAGGGGCAAGTCAAGGAGTATTTGCAAACTGTGAATGCGTTCTTTTGGAGAGAAGACTAACCTACACAGAACAACCTTCGTATCAGCTGTGGGGCACCTTTTTTTCTTACTCTTACAGCACCTCAGTCTTGTCTGCATTTAATTTTAGCTTCATATCCTTCATCCAGTCTGTTTTTCAGATTATACGGCGTTCAAGGATATCACTTGTTTCATTTGATTCAGATGGAGAGGAGCAGCAGAGATGGCCTCTCACCCCAAAACTCCAGTGACCTCTTGTATTGGTTAAAACATCAAAGGAGAAATAGAACCTTGAGGAATACTTTGAGGAATAAATAGTATTACTCAAAATCCACCGTGAAAGGGCTGGAATCATTGCAAAACAGATTTCCAGTTCCCATTTCAGCCAGATGGCGTAAATATATACCATGTTGATGGTACAGGTAGTCCTTGACTTACAACAGTTCACTTAGTGACTGTTTAAAGTTACAATGGCACTGAAAAAAGTCACTTATGATCATTTTTCCACACCGATGGCTCTTGCAGCATCTCCATGGTCCTGTGATTTACATTCAGCTGCTACATTCACAACTGACTCTTATTTATGATGGTTGCAGTGTCCTGGAGTCATTTAATTACCTTTTGAGACCTTCTGACAAGCAAAAGTCCATGGGGAAGCCAGATTCACTTAACAACCATGTTGCTAATTTAACAACTGCAATGATTCACTTAACAAATGTGGCAAGAAAAGTCGTAAGATGGGGCAAAACTCACTTAACACATTTCTCCCTTAGCAACATAAATTTTGGGCTCAATTTTGGGTTGTAAATTGAGGACTATCTATACTGAAAACTAATGAGAATTTCAATAGTGATCAGGGTCACACTTCTCCATCTAGAACAGGGGTGTCAAACTCGATTTCATTGAGGGGCACATCAGGGTCATGTTTGACCTTAGGCCGGGGGGCATGGCCGGGGTGGGCATGGCCAGCTCAACGTCACTTGTCAAGGCTCTGTTTTCAGCTGTGATGGCCTCCTGCAGCCTTCTGCCAATGAAAACCGTGGAGACTCCGTTTTCAGTGGCAGAGGGCTGCAAGAGGCTATCGCAGCTGAAAACAGCCTGGGAGGTTGCACACAGCCCTCCTGACCTCCATTTTTGCTGGTAGAGGCTCCACAGGCTGGTCCTTCTCTGTTTCCAGGGTGAGGCCCATGGGCCAGTTCTAAGCACCCCGAGGGCCAGATCTGGCCCACAGGCCTTGAGTTTGACACCCCTGATCTAGATCCTGGCATATGTCACCTATGATTCTATGATAAACCATGGTAGGTGATCATTGCAGTTTAAGCACCACATTTTAGATGAAAGCCCAACCAAGATAGGTCCATAAAAATCAGATCCAGATGCATCTGGAATTGAGAGGCCACTCACTTTGTCAATCACCTTACCCAAGACTGGAATATTGAAGCTGACCTATAATTACCACGTTCTTCAGGATCAAGGGACTGTTTTCCAATAATGATCTTGTAACTGTATTCTATTAAGCAATAACATCCTGTACTAAAAGAGTTGTTAGTTGCCTCTTTTAGCCATGAAGCCAATCCCAACTTGACTGATTTAATTAGCCAAGAAAGGCAAGGATTTAGGAAGCAGCTGATGGTCATAATCTCTCCATGAACCTGTTGAAATTCACAAGTCCCATGAGCTGAAAAGCGGTTGACAAGGTTATCTCCCTACAACTTGTCCCATATGAACACCTTTCAGTGAGTCTGATATATTTAAAGATACTGCAGATATGCCTCATTTCTTTCATCAGCCAGTTTCTGCTTTTATTTTTTTTTTGCCAGCTCAATGTTTGGCTATCTGGCTTTCTAATTCAGTCATCAATTAATTAAGTTTGCAAAGATTTTCATTGTCAGAAGAGAATGTAACTGCCTCTTTTCTTGCACGCCCAGACAACGATTTCTCTCTGCCTAGGTTATAATCGCCCTGTTGAAACTGATTCTGTTTGATCTTTTCATTGTAGTGCAGTCAAAAGAAATGAGTCCAGCAAACAGCCTTCTTTAGAATTAAACAGTTTCTCTAATGTGATTACAAATAACTGGTAATGTTTGTAAGAGCACCCAAAAACACTGATACACAAGAACTTGAGGTATGGAGATTCCAGATGTGATGTGAAAAAGGGCCTCTCTTTTAACATTCACAGTTCTCTTCACCTTTTCTTTCTTACATTAAAGGTGGTACGTGGAGAGTTAGTGGGCACATATATTAGCTAGGAAGCCAGAGAAGAATTTGATCTCAGAAGCCGTTCCTGTGATTCTTAGTTTCCAGTGAGTGAGCATTATTCCAATTTCTGCTTTCTCATGGGGGATGTTTTTCAGCTCATCCAAGAATAATATGGTGTGTGTGGGATTCATTAGCCAAGTCCCATGGGATGTCAGGATCAGTGAGGTGTAAAAAAGTTCCACTGAAAAGGAAAGTGCTTTCTTTTACTTTCCAAAGGAGAAGAAAATGTTGAAGAAGCCCTTATGTGCTTCTCCAATGTTTTTGCACTTCATGGTCATTAGGAGACCAAGGAACATGGGTTTCTGGATTTAAAAAAAATTAATCTACTTGAGATCCAGCTGGAGCAAATTTGGATGTTTGGCTTGAGTTCCACTCCCCTGTGGAATCCTCATTAGCAGGAATCAGGTCTTCCTAGGATTCATCATTTTCTCTATATTAAAAAAAGCAAGATGGAAGAGGTGTTGTATAATTACAGAGCCGTATCAGGAAATATTGCAGAGCAAACATTTATTCTGCAGTGAATCTGATTCCACTGTAAACCTTCTGAGCTTTTTAAAAAATTAAAGATGGTTTGGTCACCTCCTTGATCAAATTTGATCGTTTTTTAAATTGAAAAGTCAGCCGTAAAATATACCTCAAAATGATGCAGTGAAATAGAGCAGGACATCTCGATCTGCTCATCTTAATCTTCATGTGGGTATCTATATTCCTCATGGTCTACTCAAGACATATAATCTTTTGAGAGAAAAGACCAAGAAGAAGAGCTACGTATAATGTCCCAAAACCAACATGGTGATCCTGGTGGAAACACTTCTTTGTTGTCCCAGACACTTGACAGTAATACTCTTTCCAAACAACTTGGAGTAGATGGTCTACTGAGATGTAGTTTATAATTCTGATCATGGCTTGTAATTTCCATATATAAATCCTTGCATGTGTACAGTTCAACCCTGGAACAGGTTCCATACTAACCAACCTTGTGCCTTGTCCACATCTTCTTTGACTTTTTGAAATTTCCATTTTTTCCTTGACGTGACAATATTTTCTTGTTCCATCCCTGTGTCTTGATGGTTGATATTAAAATGTTCTGAACTCCTGAATTAGAATTTTAGCATAATTTTGCAAAAAAATTACTTGATGTTGATTTTTGACCATGAACCTCTTTGATTACCTCTTGCTGTTTCAAACCATGAATAGAGCACTTGCAGGAAAAAATAAATTAGATGCTTCTAATTTATTTTCTTAGAAGGTTTGCAGGTTGAGTTAGAAAAAGGCAACTGAAATTACTTTCAGAAAAGAAGCTAAAACCCTCACATCCGAATCCAACTCCAGCAAGCCTTGAAAAAGACATCGAGTCAAGGAAGTGATGTTGAGTTTGGAAATATCACCCATTTAGACATGTGAGCCTTTTGAAGCAGGGAGCTGAGTTCAGGGATATCTATACTATGTATATTCAGACTTTTAAGTCAAAGTAGAAACTGTAGCCATCTTGAAAATGGCTCCTCTTTTTTCTTCACAATGACAGCTTGACAAGTGGGTAGAAGATGTGAAGTTGGTGAAGGAAGAAATGCTATCAACAGTTCCAGGCTGAAAGGGCAGACAGGCCAGATTGGATGAAAATGAAAAGCTGTCTCAGATAATGCAATCATTTATCATATAATTTCACCTGGCAGTTGGATGTAGGCAGGATTAGGCATCGAGCTAGACACAAGCTACACCTCTTGCATGTATGGATATCTTCTTTGGAGTTCATTTGATCCACTGAAGAGCTTCCCTTCATAAGACTAAATTCCAAGAAGGAGGTCCTTGCATAGACTCAGGGCCCCAAGACTTAGAAAGGTCAACCGAGTTGGGACCATCCTGATCATGGATGGAGAATTTTCTTTGCTTTTTCTTTTGAGACAGACAAATTTTGAAAGATCTGCCATCAAAGCCCCTTTTTTGACCTTCCATGCTGGATTTATTCCGTTATTAATTCCTTCCATTATCAATTGGACAATGGCTACATGAAACCAAAATGCAACAAGCTCACCTGTAGACTGTATTGAAAAATTAACCAGAAAATTATCACCATTCTTCATCTCTTTTTGTCCTACCATGGACCCGGACAGAATCTAGATCTCTAAGGGTTGTAAAATCTTGCAACATCCTTATAAGATTCTTATCATCTACCCAAATGTGGTTCTTTTATGTCCTTACTTCAGCATGCATTGAAATTCACAAACTGCTTCTACTGAACTGGAAGCATGGGGAGAGTGAGTGTGTCTGATTACCATGAGAGTTGCAATCTCACTTCTGCCTGCTTGTGAAGTTGGGAATGGATAAGATTGAGCGTTATATAATAGGTATCACTGACAGTTGCGTAACTGTAATGAGAGGAAAATTGAATAAATAAAAATAGATACAATGGTACAATAGATCATACCAAAGCAAGATTTTTTTAAAAAATCAAAACTTGGTGAATAAGCCAAATAATTGCATCTATAAAACAAACAAACCACAGTGTGTTTTCCTGTGATATCTGGACCTAATCTAATAGCTTCCTTCCTTAAACAGGAGAACATTCACTCACACAGCTCCCAGAATACCTCATATTTATTTATTTTTAAGATTAGAAAAAATAAAAATAGGTAAAATTTTCCCCTGCCAGTTGTGTCTGACTCTAGGGGGCAGTGATCGTTTCTGTTTCTTAGCCAAAGGAGCCAGAGTTGTCCAAAGTCACTTCTGTGGTAATGTGGCTACATGACTGTACACTGAGCAATATGGAATGTTTCACCTTCCCACCAAAGTGGTACCTATTTATCTACTTTAATCCGTGGACTCGCTTAATTGGCTTGCCTTTAGAAGCTCGATCACTGGAGGTTTTAAGAAGAATTGGACAATCAGTTATCTGAAATGGGATAAGGTCTCCTGCTTGAGCAGGGGGTTGGATTAGAAGACCTCCAAAGTCTCTTCCAACTCCATTACTCTCTTACTGGCATTTGCATGTTTTCGAACTGCTAGGTTGGCGGAAGATCTTTTAATATGCCAACTGCTATTCAAGACATCTCCAGCCAGTGTTCAATACTGCAAACTGTGAAATGAAGCAGTCTAGTGACACCAAGGAACAAAGCATTTTCCATCTTAGTATCCAAGCCAAATGCATGGCATTAGTGAGATACCCAGCATAGGAAAGTCTTTAGCAGACGTAGTTTCTGCTGTCACCACCTGTTCTCAGGATTAGTGACATGTGTTTGAGATACAGTGTTTTCCCAAAGCTGCCCAAAGTTGTGCTCTTCTTTCCTCCCCCTCCCCACCCCACCAAAGACACGAGTTATTATTGCTGTTGTTGTTATTAGGAATGTCACAGAAGGGCTTTGGAGTGATGGTAACATTGCTAATTAATTAGATCTGTGTACTGTTCCCCTTTCCTCTGGGGTGCTCATTAAAGTATTCTGACAATGCCTTAGAATGGGAAGATGAAAGAAAGAGGTATGAATGGAGGCTAATAAAGCAAAGCAAAGCAAAGTAGTGCCAATGAAAGGAAGGTTGAAAGGAGAGGAGTCGACATAAGAGATGCCTTTAGGATCAAAAAAATAGCAGCTATTAAAAATCACAGAGGTGTGGCAATTTTAATTTAGTACGCTTTTTTCCTAGTTAGGCAACAGTTGGTGGGACCATCTAAACCCAAACATGTTTTTCCCTCTTTATAATTCAGCTCAACATTCCTTTCCATGTGCTTGGGACTGTCCAATGGTTATCCCCTTGGCATAATCATTAAAAGATTTCATTTGCAAGATTTCATTCATTGCTCAATGCAAAATCTGGGAAAGGAATTTCATTATATGGCTTGGTGAGTTGGTGGACATACATTGAATGAATAAAGGAATGGACCCAATCTTCCCTAAAGTAATGGGCTTAGCCAAGCAGACCCTCACTAGAAGCAAAAGGATTTGAGAAAGCTTGAGCAGTGACTTCTAACATCAGATCCGGTAATGCTCTTGCCATAGTTATTTAAGAGAATGGCAGGACTTCTGCCATTCTCCAAGCTGGATGGAATGTGATGAGGCTAGACAATAAGTACGTTTTTATGTGAGGAATGTTCACTGAGCTGGATGTGACTACCAAAAGACTTAGAGATACTCCCAGAACCCTCAGAAAAGGTGTAACATTCGGTGTGACATTTGATTATACCTTTTGACGTGACAGAAGAGAGATGTGTTAAATAAATGAGAAAAACCTTTCAGTTTTGCTTGGGATCTGCCTACTTCTTAGACTATGGCCAAGGCATGCTACTGCAAAACTAAGCCTGCCCTCATTCAAAGCCATGTTTATCGTTGAATGAAAGAAAAGCAGATGTGTACCAATTTTCATCCCTCCTCTTGGGCCAAAGATATGTATTTTTAGTACCTATCCTTACAATTAGTCTTAATAAGCCAATGCAGAAACATTAGTAGTGGCAGCGGCAATCTAGGCCTCAGGCCTCTTATCTCAGGCCTCAGGCCTCTTATCTCAAATCTACTCTTCCAAAACTATCCAAGGATCTGCAAGAAGAGGAGGAGAGATATGTGTGGAGTGATAAAATGGGTCACATGGATGAAGGAGCCACTGTTACGTAGGATTCTAGCTTCTTTCCCAACCCTTTCAATACATTTCTGGCCTAAAACTTTGCTCGGGTAAAGATGATAGAATAGTTTTGTTAAGCCAAATGGAGTTCTATCAATTCTGTCCAAATGATCTCTCTTTGAAGGGGGAAAGTGCCCGGGAATGTTTGCATATGCTTCCACAAACCCATTTGCTGTTTAGGTGTCAGAAATAAATTTTACCACTGGAGTCGGCAGCATCTGATTAGTGAATTATTCAGTTTGGATATTGTATGCTGTGTGACCTCATTAGTAACCCTGAGGTGAGTGGGATGCATTAGACTAACCACGGCATTGCCATTGAAGAGAAGGATGGGGGCATTAAAATGGATTAAAGTGCTTTACCAAGAAATGCAATACAACCCATAAAAAATATTTTAAAAAGCACATTGTTAAAGCTGGAAATAAACAATCTAGCATAAAGCAGAGCTGGTGGGGAACAACAGGGCCAAGTACTCAGGCAACAACTCACAAGCAAGGAGTCTTCTTGGCTAAAAACCTAACTTTTTTAGCATTGCAATGCCAAATGTCTAAATGGAACTCGCTATCCATTTTGGCTAGATATTTGTTCATATCATCTAGTCTAGCTTTTTAAAGTTTTTATGATGTAATGGGCAATTAAGATGCCTTTGGAATTTTATGACTCACGTGTGAAAAATAAGCACAACGGAAAAATGTTCCATCTAGGAACCTTTAATATCTACATCATCAGAGGTACATAGCCTATACCTCTGATATAGATAACAATTCAACTTCATATCCAGTTGCATTGTGACCCACAATAGGCAATAGGTAGAGTGATAGACTATATACAGCCATTTTGCAGTGTTCCCATGTCAAATATAATGTGATAGAGGAGAAGGAGCAGAGAAAAAGCACAGGAAAAAAAGTAACAAAGTGCAAATTGAAGCAAATGAACCTATTTCTAAATGAATTATTAGTGTCAGGTATACATAAATATAATTTGGAGCTATCTGGATTGATTGCAGTTGCTAGTTGAGCCTCCATGAAAGTGTCTGCTTTTTAAAAAGTCACATAAGTCAGTGTCTGTAATACTTCATTATTGAGCAATGAATCCCAATTATGCCCTATGTGAATATCATTTATCTGATCTAAAAATAAATCTTTCCCAAATGTCCCCTTCAAAATTAGACAGATCAGCCCCGTCAAATCGGAAGATTCAAAAATTGAAAAACAAATGTTGTGCAAAGCCCTGATGGAGTTGAGCATTCTGTACAGAAGGAAGAGAGAAACAATACAGAATTTTGGATGATGAAGATGATTTTACATCTCCCCCCTTTGTTTGCTTTTAAAATCCTTGATGAGTTCCTTCCCGCTGGAACCAGTGGCCTGGACATTATATCATTCCAAGCAATTCTGGGAATTCACACAAACCAGATTTTACCCCAAAATACCCCTGGATCCTTCTCACTTTTGTTTTCTACCAGTGATAAACCTCTAGTTTTAGACAACTATAACCCAGGATGATTCCAAAGAACTTCATTCAAGCTTGGATTTGTCCTTCCAATGATGGAGCCCATTTTCTGCTATTTCAAGAAATCTGTTCCATCTCTGTGCCCTTGATGTCCACTAAGAAACAATTGATCAGATCCATTTCTGCAATTATTTGTCGAAGTATTTCAAACTCTGCTGGCATTTTTTTTATCACCTCCCCTCCCCACCTCTTCTCCATCCATCCATCTTCTTTAGATGCACTTCGAAAACCTATTATCTTAAAAAAAAATACTTTGCAGAGACTCAACATTGATCTCATCTATATTGTTTCCAGATGAAGAAAGTCAAACTTTTAGCATGCCTTCACTTATCTTTCATTTTTGTGTTTGGGTTAAGAAAGCATGGATATTCTTCAGAAACTGAAGTCTGTGTGAAGGTGGGGGAGAGATAATTGTCTGAAGCCAATGGATTTTAACAGGGTGAAAATCTGACATGCTAATATTTGTTGGCTCAGCATCCATTGCAGACAAATGGCTGCTAAAAGGCTTTGTGGTTCATTGATGTCCATGTTTTTAACCACACATTCTTCACCCCTTTCTTGAGATGATGCCTCCTGTTTCTGCAGCTGCTACTCTTTCTTATAATATAGCCAAGCAAATGTACAGAAGACTATGGCACTCTGAAGCATAAATACTAGTGTCATGCTGGAAGATTATCGTTCTGTTTTATGATAAAGTGTTTTCTGAAACTTCTTTCAATGAAACCAAGAATTTTGGTGAAATTCTTATGGGTGATTGATAATATGGTATTTATTTACAAGATGGCCAAGAGGTACATGTGAATATCCTATCTTTCATTGTACAGCTGTCTTGTCTGCTGGTCTACAGACACCTTGGTTTTTCACACTCCCATTAAATCTACCTGGAAAGAACATTGTTTGTTGGGTTTCTTCAGGTAGATAAGTGTTGGCATCCAGATAAATGTCAGACTAATGAAAAGGCGTAGAGCAGAAAATCACCAGGAGCAATTTTTGCCACTCCCAACTGTTTATCTGAACAAAAATTAAGTGCCCTAAAAAGGTTTACAAACTTCAACACTTCCTACATTGCAGATAAATATTTTCTCAAAAGCGGCAAGACAGATTTTAGCCCAGCTTTATAAATTCTGCATTATTAGACAAAATCAGGACGTATCTGCTCCATTTGTAGACATCTATGGCAGGTAGATCTTTTATCCTGACAACAAATGGGAAAAAAAAGCTTCTCTCTTTATAAGGAGAATGAAAAAGACTAACCTATAGTTTATTTTTACATTTCTAATTCTTACATCCAAAAAATGGGCTGGCTATAGACTTAATTCATGAGTTTTCAATAGGTCTATGCTTAATATTATTTAAATTGGATTCAACCCAATGGACTGTGTATGATAAGGTATGTTGTAGTTTAATAAAATGTCTGGTTGAAATTATCTTAAAATTTTAGAAATACAGAACACAAAACCCTACTCGTTTTAGTCAGAAAAAATGGAGACAGAGTGATCCACTTGGAGTGTTCCAAATAAATCTTTCAGACTCCCTCAAAATTGGTTATAATGGCTGAGGCTGTTGGAAGATGATTTAATGACATCTGGAGGGCAGAAGTTTTTCATTTCTGCAACTGTGCATTTGGACATACACACAGTTTATTTTCTGGATCAAAGACATCACCTAGCTGCAATTGTAACACAAATGTTATTGGAATTTACAAATAAATTAAAAGCACACAACTGTAGTCCTTCTCAAGTCAAATTAGTTAGCTGGAACTGTCCAAGGTCCTGAAACAAGATTTTTCTGGTTTAATCATCATACAGACCAAAGTCCACCAATTTTTGGTCTATTAGCTCCTAGTCCATACAAGACTCTGTCATAATCCCTAGCAATTTAAAGCATTGCAGAATTAACCAAAGAATATCATGGTCCATTAATGTAGCCCTTGCTTGAATTTTATGTTGTGTCAAACTCAGACACACTGGCCGAATTTGCATGACAAATCTAATTGGGTCAATTAACTACTAAACACATGTACACACTATACCTAACTTTTGAATGTTGTGCAAATCTCAGGCAATCTGGTTACTTTATGACTCAGTGTATTGTGAACCCCCAAAACAAGTTAATTAAGTAACCTGTTAAGCTTGTGATGTGAATCCAGTAGTAAGAACCCACTGCATTTTGTGGCATTGTGATTCTTTGCCTTAAATACTTCTCTAGGCCTTGGAATATTTCCAATATCTGTGCATGGAGATTCTATAATAATGCTTTAATTCAGTAATGAGCTAAATTGACTATAGTTGTTCCTCTGTGTCCTATTTTTCAGGTTGTTGCCAATAAGTTCTGATCAAACAAAGATCTGAGGTGAAACTTGGCATTTAGAAGTATGAAGAAGAAAAGGTATGGAAGTAGTAATTTTCTAACTAAACATTTCAGAGAGAACTATATAGTTCTGAAGAAAGAAAACTAAAAGTGATAATATTTTTCACATATATTGCTATATATTTCATATACCAATTAAGGAACTTTATTATGAAAACAGTTGCTGAATTCACAGAATATCTTTTGTGCCCAAAGATACATTTTAGTGATTCAGTGGTGATTTCAATCATCTCTGAATCTACTTTCTAAATACGATTATTGGCGTAGATAAAATGTAATTTGATTTGTTGCTTCTGACTGAACTAATAATACAATGCATTTGAACATATGTGCAAGAAGATACTTAGTCCTAAAGTATGAGATAAAAATTCAAAATCAGACTGAATTTGATAATTATCTGTGTGTTCTATGCTCCTAGGGCCTCACATACAATATGCTAACTTAGTATTAATTCTGTTTATAGTTTACTGTGTTGTAGGAATTTAGTTTTAGCTGGACAGTGCATTATTCAATATATTGTGAAAAGCTAGAAAATGGTTACAGTAAGTATACTGTATGAACAGACTCAAAGAAAGCTTTCTTCCCTCTTTTAAGTTTGTCACCAATAAATCCAACTGGTCTATAATGGAAGCTTTTAAGTAGAAAATATGCTTTGCATTTCAGAATGTTGTATTTCTACTATTGGTCCATTCTAATGTAAAAGTGTTATTTGAAAAAATGAAGTTGTACTTTAGAACTGGCAGACCTTGGGATCAAATTGAATATAACTTTAATTCAAATTCTGAATTCAGAACTCATATTCTATATCACTGAACTATAGTTCTATTATGAAGAAACAGACTTAATTGAATACTGGTTTTGTCCTGTTAATATTGGCAGTGCATTTCCATGAACTGGGACAGAAGTCTGAGAGTTTTCTTGAAATCACAAATCTGGAAAGGACCATTTAAACCATTGACTCCACTTCCTTACACCAGACAATTAGCTGTCTAGCTTCTGCTTGAACACATGCAGCCAAAAAGAGTTCAATACCTTATTTGAAATAATGTTTCTGCTACCATTCAACTGGAATTTATCTTCTGGTAACTTATGACCATTAATATGTGTCCTATAATGTGAGACAGCTGTGAATAGGTCTTGGACCTTTTTTGTGGAATTCTTTCAGCTATTTAAAAAGTGTCATCTTGTCTCTATTTAATCTTCTTTTCTCAAACCTAAGCATATCAAATTCCTCAATCTCTCTTCCTAGGTCTTCCCTGATTGTTCCTTATAACCCATCTTTAGTGCTTTTCTTGTTTCTCTGAATCTTTCTTAACATGTGCTTCCCAGAACTGAATTGAAGACTGACTATTCTGACCACTGCAACATACAATGGAAATATTATTCATGCTAATTTGGAGACTATTTTCCTATTGTGCACTCTGACATTTCATTTGCTTTTTAGAAGCTATTTTCTAGCTTCTGATACTCAATCTAGCTTCTGATACTAGCATCTGATACTCAGTTTGTGATTAATTTCTATTCCAAGATCCCTTTAACACATACGATTACCAAGCAAAGTATTTAACATGTTAATTATGTGCATTTGGTTTCTTCTTTCTTAAGTGAAGAACTTTGCATTGTCTCTATTCAATTTTAGGCTGTTATTTTTCACTAATTCCATATTGAGATTTAGATTGGTATAGTGGTTAAGGGAGCTGGCTAGAAACTGTGATATTATGAGAGTCGTGGTGGTGCAGTGGTTAGAATGCGGTACTGCAGGCTACTTCTGCTGACTTCTGGCTACCTGCAATTTGGCAGTTCGAATCTCACCAGGCTCAAGGTTGACTCAGCCTTCCATCCTTCCGAGGTGGGTAAAATGAAGCGGTATATAAGTCTATGTGCTAGTGGTAGTTGTAGTCCCCCTTTAGCCAGCAGGGTGATCTTGGGCCAGTCAGTCTCTCTCAGCCCTAGGAAACAGCTAATGGGAAACCACTTCTGAAATCTGAGAAAATTGTAGGGCCTTCTCCAGGCAGCTGCCAGGAGTCAACACCGATTCAAGGGCACAAAAAACCCAAACCAAAGACCCAAAAACCTATGAAGAATATATTGAAATTTTTTCTGCATTCTAAACTATTAACAGTTTCACTCCTTATTCTCATCAGAAAAAAACAACAACTGATAAGCACTCCCTCTTCCTCTTAATTCAAGTCAGTTATGGATTTTTTGAGAATGTAAGGCTCACTCTAGACTGCTTGATAACTCCTTTCTATGTGGAGTAAATATTAACGAGCACCCTTTAAGCATGATTTCCAGGCAATTCAGCCCTTATTTAACTATCCTGCTAATCAGAATGTCAGACGCTTTAATAAAGTCAAAATATATACATAATATTTACACTTTCTCGCAAAAAGAAAGTCAACCATTTTTTTAAAAAAAATCAGGTTTTGACTGAGAAGAGCTGTTCTTAGCTAGTTAGGCCACGATTACTTTGCATTCAAATCCCTTCAAATCCTTTTAAAGTGCCTGAGAGCAGGAATATAGCTTCTACAGAGCTGTGGTCAGAATGCAGTATTACAGCCTGGCAATATCTGCCCACTGCCAGCAGTTCGATCCTGACTGGCTCCAGGTTGACTCCGCCTTCCATCCTTCCGAGGTAGGTAAAAAGAGGACCCAGATTATTTGAGGGCAATATGCTGACACTGTAAACTTCTTAGAGAGAGCTGTAAAGCACTATGAAGTGGTATATAAGTCTAAGCGCTATTGTTACCGCTATTCAAGACATCCCAAGATTGCTCTTTTAAAGTTATCTTCATCGTCCTGCGTTCTTCCCTGGGAATCTGAGAAATTGTTTCTCTTATTCTTTACTTTATTTGGAACAACTTTAAGGGAGCCCTTTTGATTGTGATACCAGCGTACCACATCCAGGTTTTTAGGGAAGCATTAGGAAGCGAATTCACTCTGATTAGATGGCCTCCCTACCACCTCCTTTCTGAAATAGAACCCTGTAGATCTAATTCCTTTACTCTCCCAAAAAAAGAAAAAACAAGAAAAAAAGAAAAAGAAAAGAAAGTACACTTAATGCATATACAGCCCAGGAGTTTTGGTGCGAGATTTTAATTCTGTAAAAGCACTGTCAACCCCATCTATCAAAACATTACAGGAAACTCATTTAGAACTATTTAATAATATATACACATCCACCGTGCCTCTCCAGCCATTTGCATGGCTGATTTGTATGGACTTATTTAAAGTCTCTGCTATTCTTCTTTCAGTGTTTTAGATTGCTTTCCACTAGTTATCTTTTGATTACTTGAAGAGAAGCCTCATTCAGGAGGAAAATCAACTTTCCGGAGAGAGGAAAAAAGTCTGAAGTCGAATATTAAATGCACCTTGCTCTCATTCACACATGTTCTGATCCATTACAGGGTGGTTTGATACATTTTTCCAACCCTGGGTTTCTTCATCACCTTGTATGCTGTTTTCCCATTAGTTGAATAAACATCCCTAAACATATGTTTTGCTTTTAGAAGAGAAGTTGAGAACAACGCATAAATGAAAGATGAGTGCAGATATTGCTTCAGACCACTGATATAACTTTCAATGTTAAAAGAATTGCCAGATTGGTGTTTGTATGTATGGAGAGGAGGGGAAGGCATGGAGGGAGAACTGCTGTTTCAGGCAAGATTTATTTTTGTAAAAGCCCCCCAATTTTCTTGCGTGGAAGCCAGATAGTTGGCTCCCTTGCCAACTGTCTTTTGATTAAAATCAGATTTGTTTTTGTTTTTGGAGTAAAGGCAGAAGCCCCTCTTTCTCTTTTTACCATGTTAAGCCATGAGTATTAATGCGGATATTGCCAAATGACACCATCGATGCGTCACAAAAATGCACCATCACACTTGGGGGGAAACTCAGAATTTCAAACTGTACACAAGTAGGAAAAAAAAAAATATTTGGGGAGGGGGAAGGTAAAGAAAACGTCTGCCCTATTATGAGTGAGCCTATTCAATGGTTATGGGATTTTGACTGATTGTCTGGACAGGGAAATCAAGACAGTTTTAAAAAAATAGGACAAAATGATTGGCATGTTTTGGTTGAGAAAAAGATGTTGAGACTCTAGAAAGAACACAGATTAGAGCAACAAAGATGATTAGGGGACTGGAGGCTAAAACATATAAAGAAGGGTTGCTGGAATTGGGTGTGTTTAGTCTGATGAAAGGAAGGACTAGAGAGAGACATGATAGCAGTGTTTCAATATCTCAGGGGTTGCCACAAAGAGGAGGGAGTCAAGCTATTCTCCAAAGCTTTGAATGATTGCTAATTGAATGGCTGGAAGTTGAGAACTATCTGTATTCAACTGATTTTATGCA
>JANHFL010007053.1:233160-244167 GCA_032468155.1 Oxyrhabdium leporinum | reverse complement strand
AAAGCATTGCAAAAACGCGCCGAGCGGAGTCACGAGTGCAAACGGCGGGGCCCGTGGCTGTTATTAATCGCCCACAGTCGCCACCTCGTCGGTTCTGGTGCCGCTTCACTTCTGCAGCACTGCTGGGCGTGGGAAGGCAGGAAGGGCGAGCAGGGCCGTCTTCGTGACTCGCTCTCTCTTCCCACTGCCCGGTGATATATATATATATATTTCCCCTGCAGGTGTTTCAGTTTTCATTCTGCCCAGTAGGTGGGACTTGGGGACTTGGAGCATCA
Organism: Oxyrhabdium leporinum; assembly: GCA_032468155.1. Lineage (NCBI taxonomy): Eukaryota > Metazoa > Chordata > Lepidosauria > Squamata > Cyclocoridae > Oxyrhabdium > Oxyrhabdium leporinum. Next base: position 243,892 of record JANHFL010007053.1, on the reverse strand, counting down.
GTATAGCAGCCCCCCGCCCGCCCTCGCTTCCTCCTCCTCCTCCTCCTCTTCGTCCTCCTCCTCCTCCGTGCCGCTGCGAATCTTCTGTTGCAATCTTCACAAGTCTCGGGAAGAGCAGCCAGCGAGAGAGCGAGCCTACGGTGGATCAACAAGGCACCGGGACACGCGCGCAACATTCCCCCCCCCCCCAATCCCGCCACCCCCACACACAGTCAGTCACTCACTCACTCACTCGCACTCGCACACGCACACACACACCGCACACACGCGCGCGCATCTCTCCACCAGCCGCTATGCCTCGCGCACCGCTCTCGTAAGGGGGAATTTACAGCCTCTCCGCTTGGCCAACATGGTTTCGACGTCGCGAGGATTTTTTCTGGCTCTGATCGCTTGAGGGTGGTTTGGTTTTTGTTTTTGTCTTTTTTTTTTTGGGGGGGGGGTTGAGGTTTCCCCCCCTCTTTCTTTCCCCCCCTCCCCTAAAACCTTCTCTTTCCCCCTCTCCTTCTACGCTGCTTCCTCCACCCCCTTCTTCTCCTTCCCAATCTCTCTCTCTCTCTCTCTCTCTCTCTCTTTTAAAATAAAGCCACCAAGTCGAAGATGGATGTCTCGTTTTGTCCGACCAAATGTAGTTTTTGGAAGGTTTTCTGGCTCTGGAGCATTTGGGGGGACTACTTGGTTTCCGTTTTGGGTTGCCCTGCCAACTGCCTTTGCAACAAAACCGAGATCAATTGCAAAAAACCGGATGATGGCAACCTCTTCCCTCTGCTGGAGGGGCAAGATTCGGGATCCACCAATGGAAATGCCAGCATCAACATTACGGATATCTCTAGGAATATCACTTCGATGTAAGTCCCTCTCTTCTCCCTCGGCTCGAGGTCTTCTTCTTCTTCTTCTTCCTCTCTCCCTCTCTCCCTTCCTCACTCCCCCCTCCCTTTCCCCCCCGTGTGTTCAAATACGAATGTGTGGTGACTGTAAAGGAGAATGCAGGGCTCGGGTGGGGTGGAAGAGAAGCGAAGATTTGGCTTCTGCCTGGTGATGTATCCGATGCCCTCTTGGCCGCCGCTTTTTATCCTGTGACTTGCCCGCCGCTGAAAAGGTTAGGATGGGACCTAAACTGCGTTTCGCTGAATGCAGATTTAGCATCCCTTCCCCTCCGCCCCCGCAAATTCTGGGAGCCTCCCTCCAACGAAAAAAGCAACAGTTTGCAAAAAAAAAACAAACAAAAAATAACAAACAAACAAAAAAAGCTAGAAAGGGCCAGTGGAGTCGGGAAGGGGTTGGCCAGCAACCTTGAGGGCAGTTGGAAGAGGGGGCACTCCGTGTGTGTACACGCATTTGCGTGGCAGAAAGGTTGTGTATCTGTCCACCAGATCTTTCAGTTACCTACAATCTCTAGCTTGCTTTAAACTGTGTGCAAAGAAGAATGTGGTCTCTCTCTCCCTCTCTCTCTCTCCCTCCCCAGGATAACAGGACTTTTTCTGATTCTTCCCCCCCCCCTCTTCTTTTATAATGAAGTCTCCCCCCCCCTCTTGTTCACACACAACCCTATTAACACTGCAGATATATATGCCCAGAGAGAGAAAGACAGAAAGGGACACACACAAATTCATGCCCATGTGTGCCTAAAATGACCTTTTGGGAATAATTGTCCTACATAAAGTCATCCACATTCAAGTTGTCACACACACACACACACACACACACACACACACACACACACACACAGGCTCATGGACACACAGACGCTAACATACACATATTTTAATAGCCAGTGTGTCTGATTCCAGAATCAGTCCTTTCTCTCCTGCCCCCCTCTCTCTTTCTCTCCCCACCCCCTTTTAAGCAGTGCATATTTTGAGTAGCTGGCCTGAGATGGGGGGCTGTTGAAAGCACAGATATTTTTAGTGGTGTGCTTTGCTGCTTTATCTGGAAAATCAACTCCAAGTTCCTTCTTTCTCCTGGTTAGGAAATCCCAGTGGATGAAACACCACATAAAATCCCAGCAGTGGTGGTGATGGGGGTAGAATTCCCCTCCCTCTTTTCACAAGTTTTTATCAACCTAGATTGCAAATATGAATCACACCAAATGCCTCTTGGCTTGGCTTTCTGCATTGTGCTAATACACACACACACACACACAAGCTTGTTTATAGGCAAGGAGTGGATGGACAAACACCCCCCCCTTTTCATTCATTGACACAGACCCAAGTAGGCTTATTGGGGTGGGGGAGGGAGAGACCTCCTGTGTAAGTTACCCACGGGACTCCCATAGGGATGGGGGGGGGAGGGTTGCAGGATGAGGAATGTGTGATGCTCATTATTATTATTAGGCAGTGAAATGCAGGAAAAGATAGGGATCACTAATGAGAAAGGGGAGGGTGGGTATTCTTATTAATTAAATATCCCAGTGGCACAAGACGCTTCATGGAAGGAATGGGGGAGGGGGACAACAGATGGGTGACTTTAGGTTGCTGTTTTTCCATCCTTGGAACAGGGGAGGTGCCTTTTAGCTCTAACAGAGCTCGGAAACAATTGCCCAAATATGTATGTGATATTTTTGTGCTTGTTTGGCAGAGACACATTTGTGGTGCATAAATGTTAAAATACTCTTAAGATGGGCTCTCTGTGTTTCTCCCGGGCTGGGTAGTTTCTAAAGGCTGGCCCTTGGCCTTGCCAATAACTTTGCAAAAGTTAGTAGACCCTAGAGAGGTGGATAGCATGAGAAGAGAAAGAGTGTGTGTGTGTGTGTATATATGAGAGGGAAGAATATTTGTTTCCAAATATTTTCCTGCATGGTTGGTTGGAGACAATGCTAACTTCCTAGAGGTGATTGGGTGAGTGGTTGCTTTTAAATCCATCCTGCTCTTAGTAACTTTTTCATGTTATTGCATTTTGATTCCCACAATTTTTCCCCTCTCATTGCCCCAAGGAATCAGAGAAGCCAACTTTAGAAATAGTCCTGCATTCAGTTCCCAGACGTATCCCTATTTTTACAGTACAGGATGGTTTCTAGATAACATCAGGAAAAATAAAAAGTGCATGGATGTTCTCAGTCTGGCGATTCTGGCCTTCTCATCTTTCAGAGGCATCTTGGCTAATTTTCACTTTCCCCCTCTCGTTCTCCTGCAACTCACCACCATTTATAAACGAAGCGATGTCTTCTTAGTATTTTGTGTGTCTATATCATAATCTGAACTGCTGGGGGAGATATGATTATGTGAATCTTTTGTATCCAGGAAATAACTTGATTGCTTTGAAAACGCTGATCAAGCTGTTAGCTGAATAGGTGGAGGACCTGCTCCAAACTCCAAAATAAGCAAATATGTTTTATATCTCCTTCAAAAGAATATATTTTAATGATTCCCCCTCCCCCCCCAGGAAAAGATTAGAGGTTGTTAGGCTAGCTGGAAATCTGACGCTGTTCGTGATCTTCACCTTGGCCTTTTGAAATAGCTAAAGGGGGAAAAAAAAAGAAGATACATGGGATATTTCTCTGGCTAGTATGATGCTGCAGAAATACACTTTTGCACTTGGGGAAGGAGGCTAAGAAATAAAGCAGAAAAGGAGCTGACTTTTCTTGAAAGGGGATTAACCAATTACGGTAGAATCTATGAAGGATTCTGATAGCCCCAACCTCTGGGGCTGCCCACTATGACAGCTAAATCGAGCCTCCATCTTCAAGGGCAGTATTCCATCAACTGTCAAATCCACCGTGTTTGTTACTGCTTTAATTTTTCAAGATACTTTTGTCTGTCTGCCGTTGGAAGCGAGGTGCTGGCTAAATGATCCTTTGCTTGAATAGTAAGAACAGGGCTGTTTTCCTAGCATGCGCAAGCATGGAATCGAATAAATTTCTATCCTATTCTCTGAAGACTGTAAAATTCTTAACGGGTCTGTTTAATAAGCAAGAGGCTACACATGAGGCAGAGAACCCAAAACAACACCCCCTACCTCTGCTGATCGTGCCAAATCAATGGGCTTTTAGCAGGCTTAGAGAAAGCTCTGATGGGGGCAATTCCATCAATTCACCTCCCCTCATTGAAGCATATCTACAAAGTGGAATCTCTTTTCACTCTCTGGGTCGGGGTGGGTCATCAGACCACTTTATTTTGGCTGCTTCTTTAGCCTTCAAGCAACCTGCTGGTGTGCAGAGGGGGGCATTCGTCTCACCGATTGTAGTAATGCCGTGGCCTGTTTTTCTGTTCTCCTGAGGGCTTGGAGATTTCTTTGGAGTTTCTCTTGACGAGGCTTTTGAGCTGACTTTCTTGATACGTTGACATGTTGTTGCATCCCTCTGTAGCCTCCCTGGCTGTCCACATTGTCTTGATTTTGATTTTGATTTTTTGGGAAAGGAAAAAAAAAAGATTCATGAGAAAAAATTCCTCCTGGGTGACTTTCCTTGGGATTTAATTGAAGGATGGGAAGCCAGGTTGGCTGTAGGCTGCTGGAGAGTGATTGGACAAAAAAAAAAAAAAGGAAGAACATTCTCCCTTTCCCTCTCCCTACGTACAACAGGACACAACACCCCTGAGTATTTCATGGGTGAGAGAAGATAATTCTTCTCTCCTTCGGTAGAAATGTCTGAAGCCAATCCTCTTTTGCCAAACTGAACTGGTAGAAGACAGCTGCTGTGAAAAATATCTTGGCTGGTTGATAGGCAGACGATCAGAGAATGCCCTTTTCATCAGTGCTATATTGAAGCCCAATGAGTTGATACAGTCCAGAGGACAAGCTGAAAGGGCTGGACAGTAGCCAGAGGGTGTCCTTCTCTGGGCTTCCCCTCTCAAATGGCCTGAGAAGCTTACCTTGTCAGATAAAGATGGGAGTTACACTAGCTGGTTTATTGTGACACAACAGAGTGTCTGTTTAAGCACCACCAGGGGCTTTTAATTTCATTAACTGTGTCTCTTTGAAGCAATCGGTCCCCTCTGAGAAAAAGGAAAAAAAAAAAAGTCTCTGAGAGTTTTAGATGTATCCAAACAAGAAAAGGAAAAGGGGGAAAAATGATACTATCGTTGCTCTCTAAAGCATCTATTTGGACTCTGATGCTTAAATATATATATTTAATTTATATATTATTATATAATATATTTATATATATATATTGCAAGACCCTGGAGATGGAGGCTGAGCAATTGTCATCCCAGCTAAAGGATGGATTCCATAGTTTCACTGTGAAGACTGAATAAATAAAGAACCATTCTTGGCTGGCATCAATCCACAGAATAATGTCCACAAACCGTGATGGATGCTAGTTAAGAAGATAAAGTTTCCTTAGCCCAATGGTAAACTGCAGAAATTGGGAAACCATTCTGGCAGTTAGTGCTGATCAAACAATTAAACACAACACCCCCAGATTGCAGCTGGTGATGATGCCAAAGACTTCCCCACTTTGGAAAATAGGATTTTTTTTTTTTTTTTAAATGTCAAAATCCTGCAGGCAAATGTAGTAATCTTCTAAGATTATCTCATGATGTTAACTGCAAGGTTTTTGCAATTTCAGAGGTCAGGGGCAAAAACAAGGTAAAACACAGCATAAAGGTGCCCATTTTTGATTTGGTCAATATCGGCCTTGTAATATCTAGAATTGTAAGGGTGAGTCTTTGCTGCTCCTCCCTCTTAGTGAGTATGAAGGCCAAAGCTTGTCTTTTAAATGAGTGTCTTGTATTATGTGCGTTATTCCGTAATTTGGGGGCCGATTTCTAAAATGTTCTTGAACTAGCAGATTGCAGATGGAATGGCTATAAAAATGAAGACATGGTGCAGATTAGGAATAGTTGGGGAATTGATGAATTTATGTTCAGTCTGTGTGGTGTTTGTGCGACGTTGTATGTTTGTGTTACTATGTAGTGATTTAGTTACATTGTAAGGCATCTTTCCATGCTGTCATTTGTTTGGATTGTAATCTTGGATAGCTTTGTCTTTTCTACTTCATCTTCCTAGAAATGGGGAAGAATACATTTTGTATCATTCATCTACCACTCTTCAACTTTGCTGCCAGATATTTCTGAGAATTTTGTCCACCACTTTTGGAAATAACCATGTCAGGAAGGATGACTTCAGTTGACTTGCAGCTGCTTTCCAAGGTTCACCCCCAAACCTAGCATTTTAAATTAAATAAACTGCTCGAATGAGGGTTCCAGAAATAAAACCTTAGACATTTACATGCAAAACCCTGTTCCTTTTGACACTGAGTGATAGGTTAAGGTTTTTCAAGCAAAAGGTTTGCAGTGGCTTATGGTGCTGTATCAGCACATTAGATGTAATAAAGGCATTTAATTTATATAAGCTATTTAGAAGAGATCGAGTAACAGACCAAGTGTTATTTTGTAATCCTTACAACAATCTCTTTTTACCGAAATGGAAGGGATGGGTGACTAGGGCTAGAGAAATGTAGCCTCAGGCTCTTTTAAAGAGTTAAGGACAAACATGGAAGTTGAATTAATGTTTTTCAGGCTCTGTCTCCTTTCTGTAATTTTTGTGGCATAGTGGTTAGAGGCTGCGCTAGATCTCCACTCAGCCGTGAAATTCTTTTAGGTGACATACATCTTATTTTTCCTCATCTGAAGCAACTTTCAGGACTGTTCTGAAGATGCATGCCAATTTGATCTCCAGGGAGAAAAGTTGAACATTTGCTCACCAATGTAGGAGATTGTTTGTAGTGGTACTGCAAAGCCACTCAAAGGACCCTTTGGAAGTGGGCACACTGTAACTCCAGAATGCAGAAGCCTCTGTGCCTTATTTTGTGGGTTTATGAAAGCCTTCAGATCGTAACTGCTGGGAGAAAAAGGCTACTTTCCTATTCCCTTGAAAGTGAAACTCATATTTTAAGTCCCGAAACAGGTCACCATTAAAAATGGATGCCCCCAAATATGGTCAAACACTGTTCCAGTTTCATGAGTGAAGTGGCCCTATCTGCTACGGCCTTCAAAACAATATTAAATGTGGCCTTGATTACCATTGTTCTAGTGGTAGAACAGCAATAGTAACAGACAATGAGTTGCAAGTTGCCTCTAAACATTCAGAGAATGCTTAGGTAAGATCTCCTTTCCATTCTATTTTCTCAGATTGGGGGGAAAAAACACTTAATGGTGAAAACAGGGTTGGTTCAACCATTGCCCAGACTTTCTATATGATTGAACGTCATCCTCAAAGCCAACTCTTTGTTAACAGGAATTACTCATAAGTAAGGCGCTGGTGAATACAATCTTTGGAAGAACTGCAAAGTGCATTGTGGCCTAAAATTCAGTGTTCGATAGGACACTGAAATCTTAAGCTTACAAGATTGAGCTCTGATTGTCTAGTTGTTGAAAACAATATCTGTCAACTACACTCTTTTGGCTTGGCTTAACCTGCTGTCCCTTATATTGTTGGATTTCTGCTTGACCCTGGATTTGGTCTTCATTGGAGCTTAATTTTTGCCAACAAGGTATATAGCTTTATAACCAGCATGAAAATCCTTCTCTTTTTATAACTTGTTAATTCTCTATTTGTTGATGGTAGCAACTCTTGCATACGTTTCTGTATTGTAGATAGTCACTCATGTGGATTATCGCACGATGCACAAGATGAAGAAATGGCTTCTGAAACCTGTAGATAACATGAACCAATGGTCCCAACTAAGGAATGTTGAGTGATAAATGAGATGAGTTGCATTTCAATGAGCAGTTCTTTCCTTCTGGCGTGGTCTGCACCATGGTGGCGCAGTGGTTAGAGTGCAGTACTGCAGGCTAACTCTGCTCAGTGCCAGGAGTTTGATCCTGAGAAGCTCAAGGTTGACTCAGCCTTCCTTCCATCTGAGGCTGGTAAAAGGCAGACCCAGATTGTTGGAGCAGTAGGCTGACTCTGTAAAGCACTTAGAAAGAGGGCTGTACTGTGAAGCGGTGTATAAGTCTTACATGCTATTACTACACTAACTGGCAGTGGTACGAATTCAATTTCCAGTCCAAGAATCTTTCCTGGGCTTACCTGAAGAACTAATCCTGGTATATTTTGCACAGATACTACTTCCTGTACCACTGATCCATAACTGTGATATCTCCCAGCTTAGCATGTATTAGGCAAGTGAAAGAACGAAGTAATTTCCCCCCCCCACGAATATTCCCTGTTCCCCTTCCTATCAACATTGCTCCTACCCTGAATTCAGAGCCTCCCTAGATTCCAATGGGGTTGGGCAGCTAATCAATTCAAATAAATAGATAACAACAACAACAACAACAACAATAACAACAACCAACTTTGGACTACTGCAGGGGCCTCATCCATTTTGCATATTACATGGCATGGACATTACTCAGACGTTGGTGTTCAGATGGCCTTACTGTCCCAGGAGGGGATACCTTCTCTTGTCTCCCCATCTCTGATAGAGCCATGGATGGATCTTTATAGACTTGTGCATCTGGAATACTGTGCTGTTTTGGCTGGCATTGGCTGCTGCAGAGCTGCCGATATTGTAACACAATCTAGACACTGCCTCGTGAAGCAAGTAGCTCCTTCTCTGAGCGTTGGGGCTGCCTTGCACCAAACTGCTGTGTCAGTGCGATCTCAGACTCCGTGTAACCCGGTGCACTTCTTAAAAGTGCTTGTTGAGGAATTGAACAAAAGCTTCAATTAATTAATGCTCTGATTTGGGCAGCTCTTCGGTTCTCCCCTCCCTTTCTGCATGCTCTCCCTCTCCGGTTGGGCACAGCAAAGCAGTCAGAGCTGTCATTCTGTGCTGTTGTTGTTTTGTTTTTGTAGGGGAGGAACCAATGCTACTGCTGTCTGTTCTAAATATGCACACACACACACACACACACACCCTTGCTTCAACAACAACAAAAAAAGTTGGAAGAATTCGAGTCAGTGAGTGTAAATGTGAGTTGGAAGAGTATCACTTCTGTCCCAGCAGCTTTGGGAAGTGAGCAGCTTATGCTGAAATCAGATAGCGAAGGCAGACTAATAAACGAATAGTTTTCTGTATTTTCTACCTTGTGTTTTATGGTGAATAGACAACAATGCCAATTTCTACACATTACATGGATGGCTGTTTCCAAATTATCTGAGCATTATGAGCTCTACTAATGCACACTAAAAGAATTAAAGCTTCTGTGAAGCCAAAACATACATGCAAGGATGAAGCTTGCTCACCATCTGACTGTTTGCTTATCTGGCCCGGCTTTATGTGACTGTTTTCCTTCCGTCTCATTTTGCACGGAGGCAACATGGAGTAACCCCTTATTTGAATACCTACATAGCCTAAATCTTGGGGACCCCTTCAATCCAATACTCCTCCAGTCTAGACTCGTGGTGCCTACCTAGACAAATCCCTGTAGTTTTCTAGGCACCATTTTCAGAAATGATTTGCCATTGCTTGTTTCTTAGGGCTAGGAAAGGCTAACTAGTCCAAGGTCATCCAGCTGGCTTTGTGTCTAAGGCAGGATTACAACTCATGCTTTCACACTTTCTGGCCTAGTCCCTTAACCACTATATCAGACGGTCTCTCTCCTTAATGTTTTTTAGAAGTGATTAGAGTAACACTTACGTTGTAATTCTATGTTTTTTTTTCTTTTTGTACTACTTTGAGATCATTGGATATTCTATTTATTTTATGGATGGATTGACTTGTTTGTTTCGATGGGACTTTCTTGTGCAATTAGCCACTCCAAACCTACAAGAATGCATTGTGTACAAGTTAGTTAAGCAATTCAGTCTTGGAAGACTTCAAAAGTTCAACCTTTTTTAAAATAACCTAAAACCAAATGTTTTGGGTTCTGGAATAGGCTTTCAGTTCTTGAAAGAATTCCACCCCCACCCCCTGGAAGTTTGGCAGATCTCCTTTGAAGTGTTAGCTGCACAGGTAGTCCTCGACTTACAATAATTTGTTTAGTGACCGTTCAAAGTTACAGTGGCACTGAAAACAGTGACTGATGACCATTTTTTCAGACTTATGATTGTTGCAGCATCCCCATGCTCATTTGATTTACATTCAGATGCTTGACAACTGACTCACATTTATGATGGCTGCAATGTTCCTGGGGGTCATGTGATCCCCTTTAGTGATCTTCTGACAAGCAAAGTCAATGGGGAAGCCAGGTTTACTTAATAACTATGTGATTAATTTAACGACAGTGATTTGTTTAGAAAATGTGGCGAGAAACTTCATAAAATGGGGCAAAACTCACTTAACAAATGTCTCACTCAGCAATGTAAATTTTGGGCTCAACTGTGGTCATACGTTGAGGACTATCTGTACTTCTTAGAAAGACACAGCCAGCAATTCCTTACTATGGATGGGATAAGAAGAGGTTAAGCAGCTAGTTGGCTGATCTCTAAGCTGCTATTCTGTTAAGTGTCTAGAAATGTTAGCCTAGTCCCAGAATGCTGCAAACACATCTGCCTTTACGTCTCAAGGGATGAGGCCCTGAACTAGGAGCCATTAAGCTTTGCTATGCTCTTTCGCTTTTTTTGGAATCTCTAGAGTAGAGTAGAGACATTATCTGTTATCATGTAGTTAGGCACCATCCCTGTCTGAACAGCTGCTTGAAGGAATAGCAACAACTAACTAAATTCTTGCAGACACTTGATATATCTTTTCTCTTTCTCTCCCTCCCCTTCTCTCTATCTCCCTCCCTCTGTCTCTCCCTCTCTCCCTCTCCCATCCATCCATCCATCCATCCATCCATATCTATCTATCTATCTATCTATCTATCTATCTATCTATCTATCTATCTATCTATCTATCTATCTATCT
>JANHFL010007053.1:220504-233060 GCA_032468155.1 Oxyrhabdium leporinum | reverse complement strand
ATCTATCTATCTATCTATCTATCTATCTATCTATCTATCTATCTATCTATCTATCTATCTATCTATCTACCTCTGTCCCTCCCCCTCCCTTCCTCCTTCTCTCTCTATCTCCCTCCCTCTCTCTCTCTCTTCCATCCTCCCTCTCCCTGGCTAAAACACTTGGTAAAGCTTTTATAAAGTCCTAGTCCTTCTCAGTACCACCATACTGAGTTGTTACAGGTTGCCTATTGATTAGAGAGTTATAAACCGTGGTCACAACTTACATCTTTATTTATTTGCTGTTCTTGTCAAGCGCAGGAAATCAGGAGTCCAGGCAGTTAAAAAAAAAGAGTCTATTTTAATGCTGATGTTCTCTATAAGTATCTGAACTATTAACAATCAAAGCAAATGGGTGATAGATAAAAAGTAAACAGAATTCAAGGAGGGCTGAACTTAGATCTCTTGTGGGTACAAAAGTACTCGGGACTGATGATCCATTTTACTCCTCCCTCTGGCTCAGCCTAGTCATCTCCTACCGTTCTCATTCATTGAGTTAGACCACATTAGACACAAAAACTGTATTTTAATCTGACTTGCCTTATGCACACAAGACAGAAGCTTCCAAGGCCTATGTCATGACCCTTTCAATTCACTCCTTATTGTAGGACAAGAAGATAGACTGCGATGAGCCTGTCAGGTATAGACCCTGAAGTTGGAGGCTTTGGATCTGAGCCATTTTCAGCAGTGAGCCTCACAATGGAGTTAAATCAAGAGATTAAGGTGCCATTGAATCCTGGAAAGCATTGATGCATGTGTATGCAAGTCCCAGAGAATGGAATGTATTCTTAAAGCAAAGAGCATCTTGTGACTCTGGGATGCTTGAGAATCTTCTGCTGAAGTTACACAGAGTCCCAAGAGCTAGCCTTAATGTAATAATCCTTTGATTTCTAATCATTCTGTACTCGAACCAACTTTTCTTATCTGTTGGTTGGTTTGTTGATTTATTTATAAAATTTACTCCCATTAAAAAAATAATAATCTCATGAAACTTCACAAGGCATTTGGCATTTTCACATGAGATTTCAGGAGTACATTTTAGAATGGGACAAGCAGAGATTTATGGCTCTGTTCGCTAGACAGATCTTAGATGTTATCAAATCACACTAGCTTGTTTCTTAATCCTTGGCTTCGATACTGGACTGATTTTGGCTTCTATCTTGCATTGCTTTCTGATTATACGTTCATGGATATGGAACATTATAATAATTTAACTGTGGCTCTGTCCCGGATCTCTGGTGGGTTTTACAATATACAGAAGGCTCTAAAGCTATGGGATCATAAGGTTCCTTTCCAGAAGTTGGAAATGTTGCACATGTCTGTAGAAAGACAGCTGCTTGTCACAGCAAATTTTCTGCATAATGGAGTTTTCCAATTAGAGTTGTAGGTTGTGATAATCACAAAGGGAGCCATCATGTGACTGATCCAATTTTATCTTGGATGTGTTTTTTTGTTTTTTGTTTTTGTTTTGCAATGGTCATTAGGCAGATCTGTTGTTCACAATGGGGCATTTTTGCTGAAATCTAGAACTAAATACTGGTTTTCAGCAAAAACATTGTAAATGGCAGTCATGTGATCACAGGACACTACAAACAAACCAGAAATGTGGGTTGGTTGATAAGCACTAAAAATGTAGCCACGTGACTGATGGAGTGGTGGTGTTGACCATTGGAACTTTGGAACTGGATTGTAAGTCCCTTTTTGGGATAGGGGTGCGTCATATCTTTGAATAGTTACTAAGAGACTAGTTGCAAGTCAAGGACTATCTCTATTGCTATGTACAGCAAAATCCTACAGAGCGATAGAGCAAAATTATGAACACTACAGGTATGGATTCCTGGCCTGAATTTAGTTGGATTTGGAGAACCATAGGGAGCTGTTATCCATTAATTGGATGCCAGAACACTTTTGAAATATTGCCAAGAAAGATGTTATCCTTTAATTGAAACCTGGCGGAAATCAGGCCTATATAACCATAGTAAATGCGAAGAGGCTTATTTCAGTAACAGAATTATTTGTTTACAGAAATCCTTAGGCTAGCATATTCAAAGAGGGCTAGGGAAAAAAAATTAGCCAGAAATCCTGAAGGGCTATCTAGACAATCTGAGCTAGTATAGTTTGTTGTTCTCCTTGATATATTAGATTTCAAAATACATAGCATCTTCAAGTATGATGTCCCTGGAATAAAACATTCTGATAAGAGAAGAGTCTTGTTCACTGAGAATGCTCCCCCATTGCCTGTTTACTCTGCTGATGATTACTAAGATACTGGCATTTTTTCCCTTTACCATTCAAAAGTGCCTTGTAATTTAAAATGGCCAATACAAGTTTTCTTCTGCTTTTCCTTCCCATCCCAAATTAAATAGGTGATGATATGTCCAGAGGGCCCTTTCAGATGTGGCATTTTAGCTCTGCATCTGCTTGTCATGTAGAAAAACTCTTACCGGTTAATCTGTTATTTTTTTTTAAAAAAAGAAAACAGTAGCAAAACTTAGTTTTGTCCCTGTCTCAACAATACTTAACACCCCCCCTCCCCTGCAAATGAAATTCACAAATATCGTCAGTTTTAACAGACTTCCAAGGAAGTGTTGCAGACGTTATGGAGAAATCCCGTTAATAGCCTATGTGAATATTCAGCAGTTTCTGCCCTGGCATCTTAATCAGATTGATTCAAATTAGGTGTGATTTGAAGATTCATCTTAAATCGGCTTGGATATCCTAATCAGATCATTTCCTGAATCGATTCTAATCCAGTCAAAACAGAACTGATTCATCAAATCAAATCCTCCACCTAAAGTGGACTCCTTTGATACTTGCTATTTGTTTTTGTTTTTTTAGCTTTTGCTTAAGAATGTTGGAGCCCATTGTCATGTAAAACAATGGTCTTCCTTACTTGCAGCAAACTTTACAGAACTGATAGAGTTGGTTAGTTTTATTGCCTTATTCTGATGCTGTAGCAACACTGAATTTGGAGAAATCTGTTTTACTACATCTGCCAATAGCAGCACGAATGAATAGAAAGCTATGCAGCATAAACTTTTGTGCCAGAATTATATCATAAGTGAATCTGTGGGTTACAACTGGTCCTAGCACCCCTTGTTTCATTCCTTAATCCCCCCCCCCCAAATTCCCAAACAAAAACTCCAAATTTAATGCACGATATTCCTTGAAAAAGAATGGCCACAGGATCATATTTTCATAACACAATGTTCATTTTTGATATCTGATGGGCTGTACTTGTGTATAATATCATAGTCTTCAGTGGCTCATTTATTAGTTTTGGAGAACTTAATAACATGATTATCTGGGATGATTAGAGCTATCAAATAAAAAAAGATTTTTTTCCAAAAAAAACATGTAGTGTAGAGACTAAACTTATAGAACTAAACTTAATTTATGTCTAAAGTAAAACATGTTCTGCAGAAAAAGCTGCTTTGGCATGAATAAGATTTCCTTGAGCCAGATATGATAAGGGAGAAGTATAACAGAGGAATAACTGAATAATAGAGATGGAAAGGACCTGGGAGGTTTTCTAATCCAACCTCCTGCTCAAACAGGAGATCCTACACCATTCCAGACAAATGGCTGTCCAGTCTCTTCTTAAAAGCCTCCAGTGTTGGAGCATTAGAAGAAGCAACTGCTTACATCCTTTAGATTAGCATCTAACTAGTGATGTAGTACTCCAGATTTTGATCACCAATCCCAGCAATTCTGTCATCATAGCCAATGTTGGTCATTGCTGAGAGTTGTGTAAAAGGATGGCTGAACCTGGAGGCAGAGTGAAAAGGGGGATCAGCCTAGAATCTCTATGTAGCCACAAGCAAATTATGTCAACATCCCTTGAATTCCATTGATTCTTATCTAATTCTTAGCAGGTGCCAGCTGTTAGTTGAGAAGATTCTGGTGCATAGGCTTTTAGCAATACATCCGTTTAATTGAACCTTCATGTGTGGACTTGGTCTTTCAAGACTGACAAATTGTTCAGCAATAACTTGGAAGAGAGAATGTATTCACCCTCCCATGGTGCATGTAACTTACTCAGTCAATGGCTGAAAATAATACTGGCCATGAAGGTTTGAAAGAGTTGTGATATTCTGCTAATCTTGTCACTCCCACTGAAAATAACAACAAATGGCACTGTAGCAGTTGACATACTACAGATAGAGCTTCTGTGGTTCTTGGTATTAGAAGCTATAACTGAAGAGTTCTTTGCTTGCATTTCAGTTGATTAGGTTAAAAAAAGGTTTGGACTTTCTTTAATGCTAAGAATCTTTGGTCTCCATTTAGAAGACATGTTATTCTCCTTGAGAAGAGGGAAGAGGTTGCGTGCATCGCTATGGTGGTAACATTTGGCATAATTAGGGCAATTCACACATTCTTTGACATCTGCTAATGCCACACAGCAGAGTGTATGGGGGAAAGTAAGCTTGTAGAGAGATGAACCATCTGCTCATCTCCTGTTCTCAGCTTTAATTCTCAAACAAGTGTCAGGAATCTGATGAATGTCACCGTGTATCATCCATGGTACGTGTGTGAGCACACTGCTGCCTCTCCTTTTTGACATATGTTATCCATCTGACGTACCACCAGGTTTGGCAAGATGTTCTCTAAGGGACCCATATAACATTCCTAAGCTCTTTATTCAAGATTCACTCCATTTCCCCCCTCCTTAGAATCTCTTTTTTTTTCCTGTACCTCCTTCCCTAGCAATGGATACTCTGTCCTTTCTCTTCCTATCACCTTAACTAGTACTGGCATATTTTCATCAATGACATTGTAGCTTGTAAGACAGAAACTGCCATTCTGCCTAGCATTTTGTGTCTCTCCAGAGACTTGAGACAAGAGCAGAACAAGACTTCTGCTGATATTTTTTTTTTGTCTAAAAAGATTTATGGGATGCTGAATTTAGTACTTCTGTAAATTGAAGGTCCTACCTCTAGCTGTCTGACCCTAGGAATATTACAAGCTGGCAGAGCACCAGGCTTTTCTTAGTATGGTAAGAATTTCACTCCAAAAATAGGTGCTGAAAGGACCCATTTAGGGAGGGTTTAAGGGGGGAAAAACTCTGGAGGGCTTTAAGCATATCATCTTGCTGTTATCTCCATCTCCAAATGGAAAGAAATACAAAAAAACATAAACAAAACCCAGCATTGTTGGCCTACCTATTGGAGAGGCATTGATAGACCTTAGAAAGTTACTGGACATATATAGGCCCCAAGCTACCTTGTTTGCATCCCTCTACCAGATTAATAACCAACGTTTGACACCCTGAGCAGCTCTACTTCTTACCCTTTCCTTTTGTAAACAATTCCCAATTCCTCTTAAATCCAACTCATGACTTTCCCATTTTCTGTACTTCTGTTCAGGCATCCAAAATACCTGTGGCATAATAGTCAGCTTGTAGGGATTGCCTTCGCCAATCATTGCTTGGCTCAAACTAGCCAATAGATGAACTGTAAGAATGCCAGCTAATCAATACTCCCTTTAACTGTTTCCACTGGCTGGTTTCTAATTTGCTTCATCTTGTCTTGTGTGAGCTTTCTGTCCTTCTGGAACAAAGAAATTGAAGAAGGCTTTGGTTCACTCTCGTACTGTTCCAGGGGATGATGTCAAGGATTTCATCCCAGAAGATCCTGATAGGGCCAAGAACTTGAAGATATTATTGAGGGAAGGGGTGTCCAGTGGAAAAAAAAATGATGAGGAAGCCATATCGTTAGATTTTGTCCTGCAGTGCAAACTGGCTTGCTATCCATGTCAATTAGTCAGTGGGTGAATGGTGTTGGAGATGACCAGGCTGAACCCGAAGGTGGAGTCAAACATGTCATCAGTCATGAGACCCTGCATGCCCACAAAAGATCTCCATTCGGCCCACTTTGAATTCCTCTGACCCTTCTCTGCCACCAATTTGCTTTGGCCATCAGTAGCTCAGATTCTTGTAGAGTGCTTAAGCTTGCAATAAATTCAATTGAACCCCCTGAGTCTCCTGATTTCCCCTGTGCTTGATAAATGGCTAGCAGAGATGTGATGAGCTTTGTGAATTGTTGTGCAGCTTGGAATAGCTGAACATGAAGGGGAGGAGCTTGTTTTGTTTTTTAAAACAAGTAGAAGTTCTTAAAGTTATACCTGAAGACTTAATGACATTGCCATTGTTTACATTTATTTATTTATTTACTGCCCTGGAAGTCGGGCAGTGCATTAAATAAATAAATTAGTAGATTGTATCTTGGCGCAATCCAGTTCCCATGACAGATTTATTGGGTCAACTTTGGAAGGCTGTTTTCCCTTTATCTGTAATTAAAAAGGCAGGTCTTTGGAATAAGCCAAAGCTAGCGTTGTTAATCGTCTCTAGTACATATATTTTTAATTGGTAACTCAACGTTTAGATCCAATCATTTCTACCAAGTGGTTTCTTAAAGCATGAGAAAAATAATCTTAAATCACATGGACTGCTTGAGAAAGTTAAGGCTAGCAAAGCAATAACAGGACAGAATAACAGAATAACAAGAGTGGGAAGGGTCCTTGGAGGTCTTCCAGTCTACCCCTACTACTTCTACAGGAGTCCCTGTAGCATTTCAGACAACTGGCTGTCCAGTCTCTTCTTAAAAACCTCCGGTGATGGAGCACTCACAACTTCTGGAGGCAAGCTGTTCCATGGGTTAATTGTTCTCACTATACAGCAATATAATTAGGAATAGCTTGTTTTTGCTAGCTTCAGATGTTACGTTTGTGCCTGGCCACAGTACTTAATCTCATGCATTGTTCCCAAAGAATGATTAATGCCTCTATGGTTAGTTTTAAAGATAGCTATCCCTAATCTGATGCCTTTTAGGACTGAATAATATAATTTCATTTAACAGAAAACAGGTTTGCGTCCAAGTTATGCAACAGCTTAGTTTATTATGTCAGAACATTGGCATGATAAATAAAAAGTTATATTTTGGGGTGGGGAGATAGGAGGAGAATGTCTATTATTTCCTTTTGGCCTTTTAATCCATTCCTCTTTTCTGGAAACTTTCCCCATTTCTGAACCCAGCGATGTTCTGAATGACAGTGAGATCACCAAGAGTCTAACAAAAACCAGTAGAAGAAAATTCTGGTTTGCCAGTCATACTTTTTCTTTAATTTTCTTAGGATTCTAATATTCACAACCTAGAATCTGGCACAAAGGGGAACAGACTTGGATTTCAAAAAGCAGCGAGATTCTGAGCGTGAAAATCTATCCTTAATCTCAGAAGCATGTTGAGATCCTAATCCATTTACATACTACTAAAATTCTCATTGTGTTCATCTGTTTGTCTGCTTGTATTCTCAAGTGAGCCCAAGTGGTGCAT
The DNA here is from genome assembly GCA_032468155.1 of Oxyrhabdium leporinum. Lineage (NCBI taxonomy): Eukaryota > Metazoa > Chordata > Lepidosauria > Squamata > Cyclocoridae > Oxyrhabdium > Oxyrhabdium leporinum. The sequence continues at coordinate 225,693 of JANHFL010007053.1, read as the reverse complement.
TATACCACAACACCTTTTTGAATCAAAGCTACCTCAAATCTGCTTAAAGAATGCATTAAAAAATCAGGGACCCTTCACTGCTATGGATTTGAAATGTCCACAATGCTCAAACCAGTTTTATTTGCAATATCTGTTGCAGGATCCCTGTGGACACATGATCATGATTTCTGAAGTTTCCTGCCAGTTTCCCATAAAGCAAAATCAATGGGGAAGGCAGCAGGAAGTCAGAAATCACTGCCACTCCAGGGTTTTTTTGGCTATCCTGTTTCTCTATTTTAGATAAATAAATATTGGCTTATTATTGAAATCCATTTGCCACTAAAATTATTTTTCTATTTATGATATACATTTAGATGATCACAAGTTCATCACCAGGTTTCACATAATTCATCTTTTCTTCAGCATCTTAGTGTCAGGCAGAAGAAATGCTTTACGGCGCAAAGTAATTGAGAGACAGAAATTCTTGCCAATCCATTTCAAATTGCCCGGAGATTTGCATGAAGATTTCGACCTCCCCTTTCCCTACTCCTAGGAATAAAGTTGGGTGCAATAAAGAGTGAAACTCTTTTCTCTATAATACCTGTTTATAAAAGATCTGTCTCTAAGGAAAACCAAAGGAGTCGGGTCTAATTTTAGAAGAGGGGAGGGTGACAGTAGAGAGAGTGGAAGGCTCTTAGTGAACCATAACTGAAGGTTGCTTCTCTCCCTGCATCTTAAGTAACAAGGACATTCCCGCCAACTCCCTTTCCTGTATCTAAAAATAAAACTTGCAAGGGGAAGGTTTATGTAAATAACTACTTCCAAGAAAGGAGTATGTGCCAAGAATTGAGGAACAGCTCAGAGATACCTGATTCTCTTTTGCAAAGGATCCATCAACTCCTTTTCACAGATACCAGGGAGAATAATTATAGCTCAGGGTTGGAATGAGGGGGTTTGTGGTGCTCTCTGAGCTTGATGGTTTTCTGGCAGACATTTCATTACCCAAACTAGGTAACATCATCAGCGCTGGTAATGTTACCTAGTTTGGGTAAGGAAGCATCTGCCAGAAAACCACCAAGCTCAGAGAGCACCAAGGACCCTCATCATACAAGGGAGAGTTGGATGAGTAGTTTCATCAGTGCAGCCTATGGATATTCTGGGACTTTGGAAAGGTTGACAGTTAATTCTCAGGGAGATGGGGTGGTTGTGCCCTGGAAAGTAGTTCTGGAGATGAACTCGGCAGATCCAGAGGCCAACTCAATCACAAGAGCTATAATTCAACCCCTTTGTTTGAAGAAGGTCCCGAGTTCCATTTTGGCATCTTCCAAAAGTGTCTCATTGTCGATCATCTTTTCCCCTGAGATGCCAGAAAGCTATTGCAATACAGGAAGTCCTTCTTACAACCAGAATTGGAACCAGAATTTCCACTGCTAAGCCAGATGGTAGTTAAGTGAGTCACACCCAATTTTGTGACCTTTTTTTTGGCCAGGGTTGTTAAGCAAACTGTTAAATTAAATGTTAAATTAATCATGCAGATGTTAAGAGAATCTGAGAATCATTAAAGTTGCTTGTTGGAAGCCAACTGGCAGGTTACAAATGGCAATCGCCTGACCCTGGGTACTACAACTGTTGTAAATATACTGTATGCTAGTTGCCAAGCACCTAAGTTTTGATGATGGAGGTGCTGTGATGGTCATAAGCTCAAGGACTGCTCACAAGTCACTTTTTCAAATGCTGTTGTAACTTCAAACGTTAAACAAACAATTTTTTTTTCAGAAAAGCATGGATTGTCCAAAGTTGAGGTGGCTATTTAGAAATGGGCAAAAGTGAAATAAATTTTTGCTGTGGAATTTCACAAAGACCTGAATCTCAAGAAAGACGTGTGTGTGTGTGTGTGTGTGTATTGTTGTCTTTGCCTTCCTGCTTTCCTTTGCAATCAGCACTTTCAAAACTGCTCTCACGCTTCCTTCGTAATTCTTTAGCTTTAAACGAAGTTTGGATGAGTCAGCCTTTTGAACAGAAGACACCAGGAACCTTTCTGAGGTTACTGAATAACAGCTCTAAAGGCCAAGGAGTTTTTGTCTGCATCAGGAAGACAATTTCTCTTGCTTTTTCTGGTGACTGGTTGTTATTTTAATCTATGCATTTGTTTTTGGACTTTTTTTTAATAGAGGATTTTATACTCTTGTAAACAGACTAGGGTATTTTCTGTACTTACGGAGTTACGGAGTTGCTGGGAGGGATATGTGAAGGTCTTGCCTTTTATGAGATGATCATCTCTCTCTAGTCAGATTCCCACACTTCAATCCAATCCCTGGGGAAGATGTTAGGAAAGACGTTTACTCAGGCCTCTTTTTAAATAGTGGTCACTGCTAATAAAAAGTCCTGCCTGGGAGAAAATATTTTGAGGATTTGTCTTTCCTCTGGAGAAGTTCAGAAGAATTGTCTTCATGCATTTCCTGGCTGATGCTATTCTTCTCCTCTGCAAATCCTAGAATAAGCTAAGGCGATGTTATTTCAGTCTGTATTAGGTGGGATTGTTTGGGGAGAAAGTAGAAGCTACTGATTTTGCAAAACAGGATGAGCTTCCCTTCCCCATCAAACCATTGTAAATTCAAGTCCAAAACAAGTGGAATAATTTAGACTGGACGTGGGTATAATTTAGAGTTATGGAGATGGAAGGGACAGCTCTTTTGGGGAGGGGGGTGCAAGAAAGGAGACAGAGTATGTTGCAGAATGCTTAAGACAAGGGAAAGGGGAAGTCTATGATCAAGGGAAGATCATTTGTGCAATAAATTTGAGCATGTGGTTTGCGTAGCTTGTGGTTCAGTGTGTCTTCTGAGCCTAGATTATGTTTCTTTGGGTTGTGCAACCCTAGCCAAGTGTGCTGATTTGGTAAACCATCACTAAGTACAGGTAATCCTCAATTTACAACAGTTTAGTGACCATTCAAAGTTAAAACAGCACTGAAAAAAGCAATTTACAACTATTTTTATAGTTATGACCGTTGACTGACTCATATTTATAACAGTTACAGTGTCCTGGGGTCATGTGATCTCCTTTTGTGACTTTCTGTCAAGTAAAATAAGTCAGGGAGCCAGATTCACTTAAAAACTGTGGCAAGGAAGGTCATAAAAGGGGGCACTTAAGAAATCCTTCACTTAGCAATAACAATAGCACTTACGAGTTATATACCACTTCATAGTGCTTTACAGCCCTCTCTAAGCAGTTTACAGAGTCAGCCTATTGCGCCCAACAATTTGGGTCCTCATTTTACCGACCTTGGAAGGATGGAAGGCTGAGTCAACCTTGAGCCAGTCAGAATTGAACTTCTGGCAGTCGGCAGAGTCAGCCTGCAATACTGCATTCTAACCACTGCACCACCACGGCTCTTTCCACAGAAATGTCAGGCTCTAGCAACAGAAATGTTGGGCTCAGTTGTGGTCATAAGTCGAGGACTACCTGCAATTGTGAGTTAGTGTTGTATGCAAACTCCTACTGCGCTGGTGGGCACACTTGGAATGCTGAAAAGGGTCATAAAACAGATGGTCTGCTGGAAGTGGTGAGCTTGTTCTCTGCCACTTTCTCTAGATTCTTGGAATGTTCACTACTAACTCCCTACTTTGTATTTGTTTGTTGTTGGGGGGTTTTTTGGTCCCCCCCTGTTGGCCAATATGCCCCCTTCTACACAGACCCCTGTCTGTAGTTCCTTGCCATTTTAATTTTCTAAGCATGCTCATGCGGGATCCAAACGCATTTCTGTAATTAAAGATAACACCGAGGCTAGTGCTTAGCTTTCTAGTTTGCTAGATTTAAAAAAAATAAATAAAAATATTAAAAGTATCTAAAAATAATTAAGGTAAAGAGTATGAGAGGTGCCAGGAGAGGTATCCATGGACACATGGCATTAGAGAGTGGGCTAATCGAATCGTTGTGGCGGCAGAATCCTGGAGAGAAGTGGGCTTACACTCCTACCCATCTTGGCACATTTTTAAAGGTCTTTTCAACTGTTGGCTGGTAGGCATAAGAGTTGCTGCAACATGCACTCCTCCAAGCCTCCTGTTGCTGGCACTGCTGGTTCGTGTAGAAAGAGGAGTGATGTGACATCCCCATCTCACATCATCTGCCCACACTGTAGAAGTGGGAGTGGTTTTGGCAGCCACGTGGCATGGGTTGGCCTGTTGACTTTTCGCAGGTGGTTCACTCTATCCTCAGCCTGGCTTGATGAGAAGGGTGCAAAGTGAGAGAAAGGAAGGGATGGAAAGAAAGGCACAAAATCTCTGAGATTTTGATGTGACAAAACCCATACAAATCTGAAGATGAGCACCGCTAAATGTGTGGGGAATCATTGTTTTCTCTCTTCATCGGTAACCTTGCAGAGAGATCCCACCCCACCATCCACAAACAGTCTTGTTCCAGAGTTGCAATGGGTGTGAACCATGGGGTTGCTTCTTGGTCTGTAGATACGATTTACTAGTTACCATAGAACACAATAAACCTTGCTTACTGGAGCTTAAATTTCAACACTCTGCTTGCTTGCTCATCTGGGATGTTCCAGGTGCAATTCCTCAGAGATTTCAGGCACAAAGAACCCAGAGTGACATCTGAGAAAGATATATTTCCAAAATCTCCTGGGGACCAATTTTATCCAATCTGGATAGAACTGAGTGTTGATTTTTGAAGCTTGAAGAATTCCAAGCAATGATTTGTATCATTGCCACCATTCCATTTTGTTGGCTTGGATTTAATTGTTTCTCACCAAAATCTTGCATGGGGCATTTGTTTGGCATCTGAAAATTACCTAGGTGTCTTCTTGGATTGGGAAGAATTGATATAAAGAAAGCTGGCAGTTCGATGTTTAAAATAAATAAGAACTGCTGCTCTTCTATTTTCTCTTATTATCTCTCTCTCTCTCTCTCTCTCTCTCTGACCACCAGATGTCAGGCAGGATTCCAGTGAAGCTTACAACTGGCACACGAGGAAAAATAAGGTTAGGGTTAAGAATAAGAAGAAGAAAGGTAGAATCTTGGAAGGTGTGGATTGGATTTTGCCCTTTCCAGAAATACCAATGCCATGTGCTTAAAGTGATCATCCTGAAGATGTCGTCATCATCATAATCATCATTTAATGATTCCATAATCCCTTGTGGGGTGGAGTCTGGGCAACTGAATGGAGCTAGCAGAGTGTTTTAATGGCCGGATGCCCTTCCT
>JANHFL010007053.1:193149-207047 GCA_032468155.1 Oxyrhabdium leporinum | reverse complement strand
TCACCCCAAAAGTGGCAAGCAATGCAGGGACGTAGGAGAAGCCGTGCCAAACAGCATACCTTTCCAACTTCTCCATCTTCTCATCAAAGTCCAAAGAGGTTCCTGTTCATGCAGAACTTTTTTTTTTTTTGCTGGTTTGGCAGAGGATACTTAGAATATAGAGATTTTGGTTCAAGGTCATTTGAAGGGTTTTGATGAAGCAAACCACATTATCTCTGCAGGGCTGATTAAGACTAAGCTTAAGTCAATGTGCACAGAACTGTTCTGCATTATCTGTTTCTCTCCCCCCCCCCCCGCCCCGCCAGTACCTTATGGTTTCTTATAGGAATTTTTGCAACTTTAACAAGCTGCTGAATCCTCCTCCCCCCCAGCCTTTGAATTATTATTGCTCTCTCAGAAATAATAACAAAAAACATAAATATTCTTCTAGATATGATCCAATGACCTTTATTTCTTGTTGTGTATTCATTACCTCTCTTTCTGTTAACACAGACAATGCTACACAAGAACAGGTTTTTGCTCATTTGAGGATTAAAAAAAATGCAGATGAGCGATGCAGAAGGAGAGGAAAGTCAATGTGTAATTCAGATGTGACAAAAGCCACTATCTATATGACTCATTTTTAACTTATAACATCTTTGCTATTTTATGTTGGGGTCTACAAATAATCTTGGCATCTTTATAGACCTGGATTTTTTTGAAGCTGACTCCCACGCAACAGTTCTGTGCGTAGGAAAAGAAGAGAATTGTTGAAATGTAGAAGTACATTTGTCTCAGATTCCCATGTAGATGCAAATATCCCTGCATCATACAATCATGCAGCAGGCACTTTTATTTTAAAATCCTCTTCCTTGCCACCTTTCTTAAGTACAAGAAATTGGGTCATCCCTTTTGCTGAAGCATGTCTGAGGTGTGGGAGTTGCATTTCTGAATTTTGGAAAAGTAGGTCATCCCTATCTGAGGCCTGGGACTGCTTGTCCAAAAGAAGCCGCCTCATATAATCAAATAAATGGACTTTCCTGGACGGGGCTACTCCCCCAACCCTACATGGAACTGAATTTTCTAACATATAAATTGGAGAGACTTTAGAAGAAGCAGGACAACCCTTATCTGAGAAATCATATACTTTATCACTGAGCGATGTCATTTTCTCAGACGATGTCATTTTCTCAGACCTTTTTTTGTATAAAGGACACCGCCTTCCTGGGAATCCAAATCCCTTAATAGCGGAAGATGATGTTAACTGATGATGGTAGTCTATTACTGTCATAAAAAAATTGATTGATGTTAATTGGGAACGGCATGAGAGTTCTTCCAGATTAGATCTAGAATGAACCGCAAGGAATGCGTTTGTAATGGATAGAAGGAACAGGAGGAAAAGGAGAAGAGCCACAACCAAGACAATAGATCAAGAGAGAGGAAAACACATTCAGACTTGCAAGATTCTGTTACTATAAACGTATATGATAATAAAAGTAGTACAGTGGTACCTCGGTACTCATTGTTAATTGGTTTCTGGTGGTACAGTGAGTACCACAAACTATGAGTACCAAATGAATTTTTCCCATAAGGAACGTGGGTGAGTCACAAGACAGCCAACACTGACAAGTTCTAACTTATGCATTGAGTATCAAACAAATGACGAGTATCGGGACAAATTTTGCATGTCAAAATCTGTTGAGTACCAAATTTGATGAGTTTCAAAGCAGTTGAATGCCAAGGTGCCACTGTATTAGCAAGCATGAATTTGGTTTCCTAGTCTGATCTCCCTAGAAGCACAAACTGTGTTTGAGGACTTACATTCAATCCACTTTCTGAAATACATTTCCATTCCTGTGTTTTAACCTAGAGAAGCTCAAAAAGTAAGCTGTGTCCAGTTCCATAATTCCTTTCCTCCCTTATCTCGTATCTCTAGGTTCAATGAAGTAGTGAGGACATTTCAGGCGGAGTGTCTGAGACTGAGTTTCACCAGCAATTGTGGCTGGCATCTTTGTGATGTACCTCTTGGCAGCTTATTGGCAACTGAATTGAGTGACTGGGCTCTTGTAGTTGAACCTGGCTTCCTTCACCTACTTCTTGAAAATGGCAAAAATAGAGCAACATGCAAAATATATTTTTTCCGCTCTCTTGTACTCTTGTCTCCAAAATCCAATACCAGAAGTGTTGGGAATAAGGCAGGAATGAGCAGTCTGTGACCTATGACTTAAGTACATTTTGAACTCTTTGTTACATCACTTATCTCTAATTACCTCCTTGTCTTATGGTTGAATTATTGCATTATAATTACAAAAAAAAAGTTGCAATTCCCTTACTCTCTCGCAAACTTCAAATCCTGGATTTACTCTGGGTTTAATTTTTTTTTATTTCATTATCACTCTTAGTCCCCCCTCCAAACATATGTAACTGTAGTTCACCAAAAGTTTGCTCAGTTTTGGTTTAATCTCTCTAGCAGTAATTGAAGCCTTTAAGCCATTCCTCAAACTACCTGCCAGTTTGCATTATGTTCCTAGTCAATCACAAGTAAATATGATTAAAAGAAAGATGTCTAAATTTTTTTTAAAAAAATGCTGTTCTAATGATTCAGAGGTAACATTAGATAATTTGTTATTTATGTTGCATTTCCCCAAAAATAAAGTGAGATTTCTCTTTCCCTTTCCCTCTCCCTCTCCCTTTCCCTCTCCCTTTCCCTCTCCTCTCCTTTTCTTTTTTCTCTTCTCTTCTCTTTTTGCTTATTATCATAAAAATGAAAGTAAAGGGAAAGAAGTAAAGACTAATTATTATATGGAATTATTATATGGAGTATGGAATGCCTGGAGATTTTTGAAGAGCATCATTGTTTGCAGTTAAGTTCTTTCCCTTTAAACTTTGAAGGTTAATCTAGTTTACGGAGAACCAAAATCAGAGGAATGGGTTTCTTTACCATATGTTCAGGGCCATTGAAATATATACTAAATTTCAGATTACTGCAACACGTTAACTTTGCCCTTTACATAGATGAGGGTGCAGAAAAACAGTCTGAAAAGTAGTGTATAGAAAAACTGATGGCAAAAACTAAATTTGGGATTAGTTTATTTTAACTTACGTTTTACTACAATTGAATTTAAGAAGTGGTGAAATGTAGTCTACATTCCAAGGAGAGAGAGTCTGCATTCCAGAGGGCCAAGAGAAAGCAAAGTTTAGATAGTTCAGTTGGGACCAAGGGGCTCAAATAGTTACTTCCTAGAAGTCCTTAGAGTATATATTTAATGATGCTTAAAGTATATATGCTAGTAGTTTCTTTAGTTTGGCAAGATTTCTGTCCTTAGGTGAGGAACAGAAAAGAAAACTATTTAGACAGAAGTAAGTCTGTGTTTTTCTTAGATTTTGGAGCCTGACATAAGTTGATGTGTTATATATGAATATGTTCCCTTCTATCATCCTAAATCAGGTCTAATTTGATGATTAATTCTGGAGACCTCTAAAGAGTTGGGAATCTCTGAGATGATTCTGGAATCTGAAGTTATTTATCTTCAGACTACACATTAGATCTGGCTAGAAAATATTTCTTAAAAATTCATGAGGCCATTTTTGATTCTTCTGACAGTTGGGGGAGTCCACTACTAATAGCCCTGTGTCCTTTGAGTCGGCAGTAATTCCTGATGACTGCCTGGATCAGTCCCTCTTCAGATTTCAGAAGAGGCTTGTCATTGACTCCATTGGGGTGCAGTGGTTAGAATGCAGCATTATGCCAGTTAACTCAGCCCACTGCCAGGAGTTCAATCCTGACCGACTCAAGGTTGACTCAGCCTCCCATCCTTCCGAGGTGGGTAAAATGAGGAGCCAGGTTGTTGGGGGCAATATGCTGACTCTGTCAATCGCTCAGAGAATGCTATAAAGCACTATGAAGGGGTATATAAATCTAAGTGCTAGTGCTATTGCTGTCTTAGTGCTGAGAGAGAGTGACTGGTCAAAGATCACCCATGTGCTCTTGTATGTAAGGTGGAGATAGTACTCACCAGCTCCTGGCTCCTAGCTCGGTGCCTTAACCACCACACCAAATGGGATTCTCTACGAACAGTGGGATATGAAACAGAAAATTCTGAAGCCTATCAGGCTGCAATGCCCTCTGTATGTCTCCATGACTGTTTGCTTACTGCTGCCTCTTTTCAGTGAAAGCTATGTTGCATAAATAAGTGTGAAGGACACGAATGGGAGGGAAAAGGTCAGGATATTGATGGAGTCAAAATACTGGTGTAGTATAAATAAATATTTTTAGATGCTATAATTGAAGCAAAGCAGTGTCATTTTTTTTCTCCTTGTCGGAGTTTGCGTATCAAATACATCTTGGCTTGCGATAATGATAACGATTGCCACAGTTCAATATTTATAGGAACTGATGCTTCCTCCTTGAGACTGGCAAGTATGTCAAGCTCTATCTCACCTTCACAGATCAATTGCACGGCAAATTGTCATGTGTCACTCTTTATTTGAAAATGTTGAATCCGTTGAGATTCTACATCTTGACGGACGGCCCAAAGATTTTGTCCCAAGAGGTTTGGTTTTGAGCTCTTGTAGAAACTTCCTGATGTCTTGGTAGATTCTTCATGATCTATGGGAGGCAAACGATGATGCTTTTCCCTAGACAGAGATCGCTTGATATTTAGCCAGAAGATCTACACAAATGTAGTTGTGTCTGACACAGTTTCCATATTGCAATTCTTAATAGAGCAAGTTCAAAATTTTGTGGTGTTCTGTAATGGTGCTCAACACTGTATTTCCATTACTGACCCTCTAGGCCAGCGCATGGAACACTTGGTGTTCGGCAGAGAAGATTGCAATGTCTAACTTCTTTCTCTTCCAAGGCTCCAAATTTTCGAAAACTTGCAAAATGTTTTGCGTCTTAATGCACAGTGGTATGCATTGACCCAGAAAGGAAAACAAAAACAAAACCTTTCTGCAATGAAGAAAAGACACAAAATACACCTTCGCATATATTTTCATTACTTAGGCTTAAATAGACAGTCAAGGCAACTCAGCAGAGCGACAGCCCTAAGTGCCCGCTCGGTCTGCTACCCAGGTTATAAGAGCTGATGGGGATAGTTTTAGTATAGGTAACCTTTAACATCTGAGCCTCTTCTTGTGCTGCATAAGGAAAAACAAATGGCTGTGGGTATTTGGAAGTATTTTCATAGCAGTTCTAAGGCCGCGTTTTTTGCTTAGAAACATTGATGTTGTTTCGTGCACATTGGATCAATAGCTCCGTGCAGGTCAACATAGCCAATGAAGCTCTAACATGCTCTTATTTCCAAGGATTATTCGCGCAGGCTGTTGAGGTGTGCAATTTCTTGCTGTCTTTCAGGCCTTACTGCCTTAGGTCAGACGATGTCATCCCATGCTAGATCTTGGGAAGTCTGGCTCATTCCGTTGGCTCTTCTCAGTGTCACGTAAGCCGTATTGATAGATTAATTTTACATTGTTGTGACTAAACAGCCCTGCATTTTTTTTCCCCCTACTGTTCGGTCTAATCGGTCTTGACAGCTGTATCATTAGTTTATATTTGTTGCAATCTCACTCACTGTATTGGCTTCGTGGAGTTCTTCACGTCGGTGTATTTATGCTGCCACAGCATTTTTGCACAAGCGCTGAGCCCATCTGAAACAAGCCATTCTCTGGTTTTGCTTTTGGGGCAGATGAAAAATGGAATAGTGTGGTACTGCTCTTAAGGAGAGATGGAGATTCTCAGTCATCCAGGTCATGGTGGTCCCTACGTTGCTTTTTTCAAGAGGCAACTGGACTTACTTTGTTTTTCCTTGAAGACAGAATAACAAGTTGGAAGGGACCTTGGAGATCTTCAATTCCAACCTCCTACTCAGGCAGGAAACCTTACACCACTTCAGACAAATGCTTGTCCAATCTCTTCTTAAAAACTTCCAGTATTGGAGCATCCACAACTTCTGGAGGAAAGTTGTTCCACTGATTAATTGTTTCTAACTGTCAGGAAATTTCTTCTTAATTCTAGGTTGCTTCTCTCCTTGATTAGTTTCCACCCATTGCTTCTTGACCTACCCTCAGATGCTTTGGAGAATAGCTTGACTCCCTCTTCTTTGCAGCAACCCCAAGATATTGGAACACTGCTATCATGTCACCCCTACTCCTTCTTTTCATTAAACTAGACACACCTAATTCCAGCAACCGTTCTTTATATGTTTTAGCCTCCAGTCCCTAATCGTCTTTGTTGCTCTTCTCTGCACTCTTTCTAGAATCTCAACATCTTTTTTACATTATGGCAATCAAAACTGGATGCAGTATTCCAAGTGTGGCATCCAAGACATTTCACTTCTCATCCAAGAAGCTTCTTTGGTTCTGACTGAATGGTGGAGAATGGAAGGATTCCATTCAGGAATAGAAATCCTTTCATTCTCCACCATTCAGTCAGAAAAGAAGAAGCTTCTTGAATGAGAAGCAAATCGTCTTCAAGGAAAAACGAAGAAAATCCAATTGCCTCTTGAAAAAAGCAGCTTTGGGAGAGATGGAGTATGAGTAGAAAGTCATAATGAGAATGGGAATAAAGGTCTTTGTGGGAGAACACTGAATTTTATGGATAATTCTGGAGTGTTGACCTCAAGTTAGTATGTTTATGCATGCCAATGGGCTGATAATTTGTTGCTCTGCTTCATATTACCTTGACATATTTTTATAAAACTTAGAAAGGCTTACCAATTAGTGATCTTATATCTTACGTTTATCCAGATTGGTGTTCTCCAGAGCTATTAAGGCAATAATTCCCAGAATCCCTAATTAACATACGTGGAAGACATCAGTTTGAAGGACATTAATGTATGTGTTGTGGTGAAGATTTCTTATGCTAATATAATTTCTCTTTTTTGGAGCTGGAACAATTGAATCACTGGTTTATGCCATGCTACACAATGATTTTTACTGATATTCCTCTTGATAGATTGTTGACATTTCTTATACATTTCACTGGCCAACCAGGTGACTTTTACAACCTGTACTTTTGTTGATCAGGGCTTCAAATGTAGAGTTCGATGTAGACAACTTTTCCATGATAGCTTGAGAATTTGCCTACGATTAACAGCCTGCTAATTTGTTTTTGATTATTTTAGCTGGCGGTCTTACTATTAAACCATAGTACAGCGGTATACATTTAGAATGCTAATTGGCTTCATGTCTGCTTTTAAAGGTTTTTTCTTTCTTTCTTATGAGTTCTATTTTTGACTACGCAAACTGATCTATTTTACTTATTGCTTGCATTTTATTTGTGCAATTGATCAACAACCTTATGAGGAATTGAAGTATTTACACAGTTTTTTACTCAGACTATTCCGAATAGGGCCAGTGTTTTCATCCATGCTCTAATTATGGCGAGTCTAAAAATAGAGGAACTTGAAAATAGAGATTTTCCTACCTTAATGGAGTTAAATTTCTGTCTGATTGGCTACATTGTTCTGGACCTTTGTCTGTGGATTAGTTATTTTCAACATTTTAATGTATCACCAACTGTGAATTATTTTAGTAATTCTGGCGGGGCAGGAGACTTGTTTGTTTAATTGCAAATGTAATATGCAGCAGTCACAGAAAAAAAAATATTTTCATTCTTTGGAGAAAGTTCATAGGAAAGGTAAATAAGAGATCTGAAGTGCAGCGTTGGTGGTGAGAGTAAGGTGTTTATTATGAAACCATAAATTCTTTGAAAGAAAGGCTTCAGAATGCGGAAGAAGGCATATGAAATACCTCTTTTTGAAGAATTAACAAATTAACAGAGTTGGAAAGGGAACTTGGAGATTTTCTAGTCTTCTTATTAAAGCAGCCGTGTCTCTTTCCAGGCTTGTACACCTTGAAGACCTTTCTGATGTCAATTTCCTTTATTTTATTTTATTTTATTTTATTTTATTTTTTTATGTTATTTATTTTATTTTATTATTTTAAATAAATTTATACAAGTAGTCCTCGACTTACAACAGTTCATTTACTGACTGTTCAAAGTTACAACAGCACTGAAAAAAGTGACTTATGACCATTTTTCACACTTATGACCCCTGAAGCATCCCCATAGTCACGTGACTTACATTTGGATGCTTGACAACTGTCTCACATTTATGATGGACACAGTGTCCCAGGGTCACGTGATCCCCCTTTGCTACCTTCTGACCCGCAAAGTCAATGGGGAAAGCCAGATTCACTTAACAACCGAGTTGCTAATTTAACACCAGCAGTGATTCGCTTAACAAATGTGGCAAGAAAAGTCATAAAATGCAGCAAAAGTCACTTAACAATTTTTTTCACTTAGCAACATACATTCTGGGCTCAGTGGTGGTCGTAAGTCAAGGACTACCTGCATACCGCCTATCTGGCTGTATAAGAGACTTTAGATCAGGGGTGTCAAACTCAACGCCCGGGGCCCAGATCTGGCCCACAGGGCCACCCTGGAAACAGCGAAGGACCGGCCTGCGGTGCCTCTGCCAGCGAAAACGGGTTCCTAAGCTCCGTTTTTGGCAGCGACAGCCTCGTGCAACCCTCTGCCAGTGAAAACAGAGCAGCAGAATGGCCTTCCTGAGCTCTGTGTTCACTGGCAGAGGGTTGCAGGAAGCCGTCGCAGCCAAAAACGGAGCTCGGGTGCCCGTTTTTGCTGGCAGAGTGCTCGGGCCACCACAGGTGCTCCTAACACGAGCGATGTTGAGCTGGTCATGCCCACCCCGGCCCTCAATGAAATCAAGTTTGACACCCCTGCTTTAATTTGATAATTATTCTCGTAGGTGTTCAGGACCTTCAAATCACCCAGTCTTTTTTTGTCTGGCAGTATCAAGGGTTGAACCTGAAGCATTTATCAGGTGAAACATCTGCTTTAAGCCTTGAGCAATTGTTCCTCCCTTGCGAAAGGAAAGTGTTCCAAGTGCTGCAACCTATTTAGAAAGTTTGCCTAACTTAACCCTCGGCAGCTAAGAAAAAGTCATGCTTTGCAGTACCTGTCCTAGTTTTTTCTGGGAGATGATTCATCAGAGGATTGAGATGTTTTGCTCACTCTTTCAAGGCTTTTGCAATGTTGCACGGGCCCATGTGTCAGGTGCAAGCATACGGGAGTCAGGATGGAATTCAGAAGCACTGCAGTTTTAATCCATGCTATCTATGCACAAGAATTTGATCTACTATCAGTCAAGGCAAATTCACAAGGGGCTGGACTTAGGTCTCTTGTGGGAGCACAGCGACTCCAAACTGATGACATGTTTGACCCTGCCTTCAGGTTCCTCCTGGTCATGTCCTACATCATGTTCTCAGAGGCCAGCTTACATTTGCTTACCAAATCAGAAGGGATTAATCTCTCCAAGAGATGTCCAGCAGCTGCAACCCTATTCCTAAAATGTAATTAAAAACGCGGTTGGCATCCTGATTGGAATATGAATCCATATTATCTTCAGACAGTTTTGATTGCTTATATGGAATGCACGCTTAAACATTAGCCCCTAAAGGAAGGGATATTTCAGTAAATTATTCTGAATGTATCATGCAAATTAAAAAGAACAACAACGATGGCATTTTTTATGGAATTCATCTCATCACAGAGAAGATATGAACTGTGGACTTGTTCCAATTTTATTTTATTTTTCACAAAGAACCCGAAAGTTGGAGTGGGGGACATTTCTTGAAATATGTGAATTCTTTCACTTAAAAATCAGCAGAAGATGGGGCTGTTTCTAAATAATGTGCTCTTTAGCAATTCGAGTGTTGATATGATGGTGGTATGCATAATGTTCTTGCCTGCACTTAGCCCTTCTGAATATGCCTGGTAGCATGAGGCATATAAAATCCCTAATTTACATACCTGTACTTCTTGCTGTCCCCGTTGCTACGAATGTTGCTATGGCATGTTTTGAGGTTCTCGGAGGTTTGTGAAAAGGTGACTGAAAGAGCTGTCACAGATACTGATGATTAGAATGACAAATCGAAGGGTGGGTGGAAAGTAGAGCTTAATTTCTAAATGACTTGCAGGGGCTGCTAAAATATACCAGAAAATGGGACTACTGAGAGACTTTCTTCAGAAATGTCAGACAGGTTTTGGCATGAGGAACTATCTGCACTGACTTGGCAGCTGCTCTTTGTTTTAATATAGAGCTCTTGCTCAAACTGAGACAGTGGTAGGAGCAAGTATTGTGGATAGAAGATGGTTGTGGAGATGGAGATATAGCCTAGCAGTAAAGGACTTGTTGCACTGACTTACCTGTCAATCTAGATAGTACTAGGCTAGATAAAGCAATTTCCCTGTTCAGTATAAGCAGCTTTCGATGTCCCTGTGAATACCCGGTTCCGGAGATCGATGCTTGATGGTAGAGAACCTGTTTTCTTTATCAAAGGTCTTGGGCATCTCCAGTTCCAAGGACCAGACTAGCAAGTGATGGACAACTGGGAGAAAACTGCTGCCAGAATTCGACAAAGTTCCTGGAATAGAAGAACAGTTCATTTCATTTGGTATTAAATGGCTTTTCCTGTCTGTGAGATTGTTCTACTCCGATATGCTTTGCAAAATCAATGCTCTTTTGCATTTGGTCTGCAGTATGATGGAGCAAGTGACATCAAGAGGAGAGATAGATATGATACTTCTCCAGAGCCAAATCCACGATTCTCCCTTTTTTCATGGGACACTTGTTATCTCACTTGGGACACCTCTGATGAAGTCTGGTTATTCATGATGGAAGCCTTAGACTATGTATGCAGCTCACTGTGCCTTTGGATTTTGGGGAGCTCTTTGTACAGCAAGTGGTAGCATCTATGGCAGTAGATCTTGGCTTGCGAACAAGGTGAAGCAGAATTGAACCTGGTTATAGTTGAATAGAAATCCCAGCTAGTTAAACAGGCATCCGAGAAGAAGGCAATGACAAAACTGCAGAAGTAGCTCAACCCAAGCCAGTCTTGACTTTAACCTCCATATTTTAGCCAATATTGTTAGCTGAATGATAAACTGGGTAGTTCTGTGCCACACCGGGGGCACAAAGTAGATGGACCTGAGGCACAAATGAAATGTGAGTTAAGGTTAATGCGATTAAAAAGGAGGGCTCTGAAAGGCTATCGATTTTAGTCTGTCCATTTAAAACTTATATCAGTGATTGCATGACCTCCATTAATGCCTGCGTTAAATTAAATAGTAAGCAAAATTAAAACTTCAAGCTTTTCTCCCAGTGTCCTCATTTTCTGCCAATTTCTTCTGCTGGGCTTATGGATTTAGACTAAGCTGATTTTTAAAAGATGGTTTCCAGCTATAAGATTTCATAAATGCTTGAGATTATCCTTCCAGAACACCTAATTTAGAGGAAGCTACCATTACTGTTTGCCTTTAGACAGAGTTGACTTCTTTAGGAGATAGTAGGTTGTATTCTTTCTTTGAAGATAGTGAGGTAAATTCTAGGGAGGGGGAGTTATCTCTGAAGGGTACCTTAAGTCGCTACATTGAGTAGGAGGTTGAGGTAGATGACTTCCAGGTTTCCTTTTAAATCCTATAATGCTGTTGATTTTGTCCAGAGTATGTGTGAATCTCTCTCTATCTGTATCATCTCTATCTGTCTCTACAACTATCATCTCTATCCTCTCCACCTCCATCTTCAACTTTATTATCTCTATCTTTGTTTGTATCTCTATCATCTCTGTCACTCTTTCTTTCTCTCTGTCTCTGTATCTGTCTGTCTCTCTGTCTGTCTCTGTCTCTCTGTCTCTGTCTCATCTTTGTCTCTGACTCTTTTTCTCTACCTCTCTTTACCATCATCCCTATCGATATTCTAAACTCCATTTGTATTATTTTTTAAACAAATGTTGGATAGAATAACTAGAGGAATTTATTCTCAGTCTGTGTTCATGCAAAAATAAGAAAAAAAAACTTAGCCCCAGAATTTCTGCTGAGTGAAGATTTATCTATTAATTCCTGTTAGAGCCTCTGTGTCAGAAACAATGTACTGAGAAGGATAAATGAGTAGGAAAAAGCAACAGGGAAGAATAATGTCTTCAGGGATAGAGAAGGGATGTTCAACTTTGCATTCCAAGTTTTATTGTGATGCAGTTTTTATGAGCCTAGAAGATTTGCCAGCTGCTTGAAAATAATTAGAATTGTTGTTTATTCACACCTGGAAACCCAAGTTTGGGAACAAATTAGTTAGAATGTGATACTTAAATTGGTAAGCTTTTTGATTGCATTGAGGTGGGATACTCATTGGATTATTCTAACTTAATCAAAAAGCAGAAGTAAGGAGAAAGGAAGTACATGGATAAACTGGACTTAGGTAGTTTGTCTTTCAAAGCATAGTGGAAACATGTTGCATGAACTGGTCAGCCTATTATAATAATTTAATAATGGTGTTACATCAATCTGGTTTATAATTGTAGTAATTATGTCATATGAAGCTGGCTACCAAAGTGTTTGGATGGGTGGGAGAAAAAAATGTAATAAATATGAATACAATACGATGCATGGTTGTTTGTGAGTTTCCTGATTCTGGAGCCATCTAAATAATTATGGTTGAAATTATAGGCTGTCTGGAAAGATCCAGATACCTAATCCAGCTGGAGTTGTTCTGTATTCTCATTGTATTCTGTATTCTCATTCTCATATTTGAAATAGGAATTTGAAACAAGGGATTGCTGGGTTTGCTATCAAGGTCCTGTTGGAGAGTATAATCAATAAAGGAGAATATTTGTAGCTCAGGGTTGAAATGAGGGGTCCTTGGTGCTCTCTGTGCTTGGATGTTTTCTTGCAGATGTTTCATTACCCAAACTAGGTAACATCAGCGGTGCTATTCACTGGTGATGTTATCTAATTTGGATAATGAAATATCTGCAAGAAAACAACCGACCTCGGAGAGCAGCAAGGACCCCTCAGAGATACAATCCCACCCCACCCACCTCTCTCTCCCCCCCCCCTTCTGCCACACGGCGCAGCTGGTGTTATGAAGGTTTAATAAATAACTGCTGAAATACTGGGGCACATTTTGGACCCAAGATATTGCAGAATGCTTTGTGTGGGCATGAACTAAATGCTGCAGCTCGTTCAGAGACAAATGCATCCATCATTCTGCCACTCCGCGATAGCCCAGGGGCACCTGAATCCATTGTGTGTGTATAGAGAGAGAGAGAGGAGGCCGGCTACTGCCTAAAAAGCAGAGGTTATCCGTGGTGCTATCCGAATTGCAGCGGGAATCTTTAACAGGGCACAGAGCCTGGCTTCCCATTTTCCCCTGAGGATATTCTTCCCCATCAGCATGCAGAAGAGACAGCCCAAGACAAAGGCTGCAGATGTTTATTGCCGCTACAAAAAAGAGATTTGGCTCAGCGGTAAAGCAAACACTTTGCATACAAAAGATCTCAGATTTTCAGACCTAGTATCAGGCTCTAAAACTGTTGGAACCTATGGTTTACAAGCGCAAAGTACACAAGGGGAAACTGCCGTCCATAACCATTTCTAGTCTGGTTGGTTTCTGACCACCTGGGCAAGGACAGATCCTGGTTGAGGTCCAACAGCATCTACTGGGGCCCTCAACTCTGACCACTGGGCTACGTTCTGGCAATGTGTGTCAACTTTCTCTGGCACATATGGAAAACTTTATACGTGAAAGAAAAATTAAAAGTTCTACTTTTAAAGCCAGAGGTGAAGTTCCCAGCTGCCAACTTTAAGCTCTATTTTTTCCCCCTACCAATTGCCTTTTTAGCTTTTCTCAACCACAATACCAAAGGAGTCAATAAAATTATTGATGGAATTCCATAGAAATTGGGATAAATAATGCATAGCTATTTAATGCCATTGTAAAACAACCACAGAAGGTTTCCTCAGCACCAAGATGTCTGTCTCTCTCTCTCTTTCTTTCTTTCTTTCTTTCTTTCTTTCTTTCTTTCTTTCTTTCTTTCTTTCTTTCTTTCTTTCT
>JANHFL010007053.1:158871-171263 GCA_032468155.1 Oxyrhabdium leporinum | reverse complement strand
AGGCAGGCAGGCAGGCAGGCAGGCAGGCAGGCAGGCAGGCAGGCAGGCAGGCAGGCAGGCAGGCAGGCAGACATTCATAAAAGTGTATTACGTTAAGGAAAATGCTTTAAAAATCTGTGTACCTCAGGCAGAATTGCCAAAAAAGAGAGAGGCACATTTGTACAAGTGTGCACTAAATGCTTTTGCATTTTAGTGGAAAAGTTATTCAAAAAAGAAACAAGTTCAAATAATTATAGTTGACATATTTGGCTGCCCCGGTACTGAGAAAAAACGATCTTGACAGATTCGTTCCCCAATGAAGGGGGATGTTTTAAAGGTCTCTAGATTCAGTCTGGCAGGATAGTCTTCCAATTATCTCTTCTGATTCAATATTACGTGAGATCTCTGAATGCCTGACTTTCACTGATTCTTTCTTTCTTTATGGGTTGCTTTTACTGTCCTTTTCCATCTCTTTGCAGGACAATCACGAACTCAGGGCTCCGAAGTATCCAGCCACGAGCGTTTGATAAGAATCCTCACTTACATTACATGTAAGTATATTGGGTCCTCCCCCTTACCTCTTCGTGTCCCAGGTGACTTTTTGGAAACGTTTTCAGTTGCTTGAGATGGAGGTGGTTGAAATATGGCAAACGACAAAGTAGTGAAGGCACTTTGGTAGATAGATCCTCATGGCTTAAGTGAAGGCATAGAGGCTGCCTGTTGGCCATCTACATTTTAGGCTGCTAATCAACTGTAGCTGCAATGGGATTGTTCTGTCCTCACTACACGTTAGTGTGTGTGCAGCCCGACATGCAGCTAAACCCGCCTACCCTCCAATAAAACAGACCGTGCGCATAGATCTGAATGCTTTATTGAAAGAACAGGATATGGCGAAACTGGGGGAAAATAGGGATACATACAATGAGAACCAAATACAAGATAGACAGTATTGAGTTAATTGTTATGCTGAACATAACAATTAATAAATACAAGCAATTTAAATCTCACCAGAAATGCTCTTTATGTGGGATGTGGGTTTCTCCCTTGATGGCCATGTGCCACAGATTAAGATGGATTCTTCTTTGTGCTCTGCCTTTTCCAAATGCTAAAGGAAATGGAGTCTGGCTTCCCAGCGTGCACTTGTTTTGAGAATGCGGACTGATGGGTAAAGAGGTGGGGTCAGTTTCAAACAATATACTTGGTATTTGTCTCTCCTGCCACTAGATGGGGCTAGAGAACAATAACTGTATATAAAGATTATGATATGTTGGGGCATATTTATCCCTCTGGCCATTAGATGGGGCTAGAGAGCAACAACAATATATAAAAGTTATATGCTATGGCATGACAGGGATTGAATAAAGGAGAGTTTCTGCTATTAAGCAGAGGCCAGGTTATGAAGGTAATGCATGATGAAAGGATGAATTGCATTTTTTTTAGTTTAGACATGGGGTTCAAATGACAGCAGCTTTACACACTTCACATAAAACAGGGTTTTGGGGTTTTTTTGGAAAACTATTTTTTTAAGTACATTGCAAGAAAGAAGCCTCTCCCCCCCTCCCAATACATACACATAGTTTTCTCAGCAGGAAGCTTCTTCATGATGCAATAACCTTAATGGGGGCTCATCTGAACATATTTTCTCCACTATTCTTAAATACAGTTTGGATCACTGCTGTTCTCCAATTATGGGTTGCCATCCCCAGGGGGTTGTGAGCAAATTGGGGTGGGGTGGGGAGCTGAGTTGATTGGCTTTGCGGAAGCAAAGTGGGAAAGAAACTTGAGTGCGTTTCCATGGATGACTAAATCCGTGGGCCTAGCCATCTGTTGACATCATCTGCCATTCAGAAGAGCACCGTGTGGTAGAATAGCCATAGTCTTTTGAAAGTAAGCTTATTCATTAATTTAAATGTCCAGCCTTCCCAAATATTTGGAAAAGGAATGGCAATAGATAAGCTAAAGGGAGAACTTAAAAGATGAACAAGCCATTGATAACACTGATAAAAGTAAGCCTTAGCCAGGAGAGTATTGTGCAAGTTACATTCGATTTTAATAAGTTGTTGTAGGAGAAGAACAGGCAGGGCTAAGGGGAAAAGTGAGTCATCAGCCTAGAGTCCTTACATTGCCACAAATGGTGCAACTCCCTCTTGAATTCCATTGACCCTTCTCTAGTGCCAGTTTAGTATTGAACGTTAGTTGACTAGATTCTTGTGTATAGGCCATTATAGAAACTTCATAACTATGGAATCAATAATGTTTAGGGTACCATGGACTGCTAGTACAACTGATCAATCAGTCCTTGATGAAATAATAATGGGCAAGCAGAAACTCACACTTTAGATAAGAGTAGGAAAAAAGTAGGGTTGGCAAGATTGAGGGAAGTGTAGAAGAGAAAAACAATGGCTAGGTACATGGATAGAATCTGAGATCTCACTGAAATGTCATGGATTGTTGCCAAAGGCCATTGGAGAGAACAAGCATATGTCCATTTGGTTATGAAGGGTCATACCCAACTCAGTGGCTCTCTGGGTGAAATTCCTACTTGGTTCAGTTCAGAAAGAGTCAGTTTAGCGAATGAGGTTTGCAAGACCTCTTTTCCACACAGAATGTCATTTCTGTTTCTCCTTACCCCCTTTTTTTCTCTTCCCTCCAGCACTCCCGCCTTCCCTTACACTCTGCCATCTCTATTTCTGTCCCTTTCTCCTTGCACTTTCCGAGTCCATGGCCTCCAGCTGTGCCATCACAAGCTCATCATTGACTCCAATTTCATGATCCTAGTTATGAATAGGTGGTTATTTAACTTCATCTTGTTTTTAATCCAAGAAAGGAAGGTCTCCAGCCATTGAGGAGGTACACAAGCATTTAAGCTGCTTTGAATGCTTTAATACGCCAGAAATTCTTAAGAGCTGATGCAAATATTATGCAAAGTGAGATGATATATCTTTTGATACAGAGCTTTAGCCTTTTATTATCTGGTTTTCTACAGTAAGCAGAAATGGTTTTGAGGTCCTATGGTAAGTTTAATCTTTCCAGCTTTCGGACTCATGCTGGAGCCCATCCTCAGGGAACTTCCCTCTACCATGCTGAGAAAGAGAGAGAAAGCTTGGAAGATTAACCATTCATCTGAAATGATATAGAGTTTCCTGCTTAAGCAGAGGGTTGGAGCAGAACAGGGATGTGAAACTCAATTTCATTGAGGGCCGCATCAGGATTGTGTTTGACCTTGGGGGGCTGAGGTGGGTGTGGCTGGGGTGGGCATGGCCCACTCGATGTCACTCCTGTTGGAGGCACCTGTGGTGGCCCGAACACTCTATCAGTGAAAACGGGGTCCTGAACTCCATTTTCAGCTGGGACGCCCTCCTGCAACCCTCTGCCAGTGAAAACGGAGCTCGGGAGGGTCACCCACAGCCCTCGCGAGATTTGTTTTGGGCTGCAACAGTCTCCTGCAACCCCCTGCCAGCAAAAATGGAGTTGGGGAGGGCTGCACGGGCCAGTCCTTCCAGGTCAACCCCGCAGGCCAGATCTAAGCACCCTATGGAACAGATCCAGCCCGCGGGCCTTGAGTTTGACATCCCTGGACTATAAGACCTTCAAAGTCTTTTCCAACTCTGTTATTCTGTTATCCTGTTATTCTGACTAAACCTCTGGACCCGGTAACCGACCCAGATTGGATCTTGCAACATTATCCTAGGACATGTATATTTGCCTTCATTCACGAGTTCTTTATTGTTCACACCTACAGACAGAACTAAACCACTCTGCTATCTGCATCTGTCATGTACTCTGAGAACTATAAGAGGGGGGGGGGATCTGTCTTCACCCTCTTTCTCCCACACAAAATATATCTGTATTGATCTTCTTCTTATTCCTGTGAAATGCACCCCTTCTCTCCAGGGGATCCATCACACATATAATCAATCCATCCCTCAATTAGCAACCACAGATCTGTGAATCCTGTCCACTCCTCACCTTGGCACTTTCTTAGAACTTCAGAACCAGTGTCCCTTGTCACACTTGGGACAGATTATGAAATAATAGGACCATGATTGCTTCTAAACGCTGTGGAGAAATGGCCTGGTGTTTGATGCATGACTGTACTTGGCTGAGGATAATCTCATGCACCTTTTATTTACAATATATTGAAGAAAACAAATTAAGGCCTCGTAATTATGTACTGGAAGCGCATGCTTTAAAAAAAAAGAAAGCTCTGGCAATCAGGATTCCATTTAAAATATTAATGGCTTTATCCACCTACCTTTGGAGATTTCATTTTGTGCTCTGTGCGGGTTTATGTGTTGTTGTTGCTGGCTTTTTGGTTTTTAAATATAATTGTCTGCAGAAGATTTGTGAGTGCCTAATGGGATGCGTGAATCATGCATTTCAGCTGATGCATCAGGTACAACAAAAAAAGCCTATAGCTCAAAGCAAAACAGGGCCGTGTTGAGACTAGTTTTAATCTGTTGCATCTACTCAGTTGCAGAATGGCAGCGCAGAAGAGTTTACAAAGCAACAAAATAGGTGGGATGGGTTTGTTCATATTATGAATATAATATGAATATAATATAATGTGAGATTAGGCTGGAGCTGCCATATTTAAAGATGCTTGAAGAAAACTGAAATGTTTCCCACCCTGCTTTCTAGATACCTGCACTCAACGCAGTTGAGATCGGGAAAATTCTGCCAGCTGACTAAACAGCAACATTATGTTCTGGTTTTTTGAGCATCTACACATTTTGAAATTTTAACCTTGATTTCTCCAATCAGATTTTCTTAATCAAAATACTGAGACAGTTGCTGCTTTTTAAGCTAAAAAAAAAAGGAGAGAGTGTTAAGAAACATTGATTAAAGAAGCAAATGAAACAGTTCGATTTTCATGACATTGCAAGGGAAATGACAATAATCACAATAATCACCGGGCCTTCTCCCCAACATGTCTGAGAATTGTTCCTTTATCAGGGACAATGTTTACTATTTAGTGTTCTTTTTAAAAGAAAAAGAAAAAGAAAAAGAAAGGGTCTTGATGTTTGCCTTTGCCAGAGCAGTTAAATTGGATTATTGTGACCTACAACATGGCTGGCATTTTTGAGCAGCCTTTAATGGTGCATTTTTAAAAAGTGGTCCAGAGCTACAGTAGATTGGGAAATGATATGAGAACATTGAAGTAGAGTTCTGACAATAGCTAGCTGAAGAGGAATTTATTGGGACTGCAGATAGCAATAGCAAAAGTACTTAGGCTTTTACACCGCTTCACAGTGTTTTGCAGCACTTGCTGAGCGGTTTACAAAATCAGCATTTTGCCCCCAACAATCTGGGTCCTCATTTTACCGACCTTGGAAGGATGGAAGCCTGAGTCAACCTTGAACCCTGGCCAGGATCGAACTCCTGGCAGCAGGCAGAGTCAGCCTGCAATATTACATGCTAACCACTGTGCCACCACGGCGCTTTAGATATTAATCTTAAAAATATAAACTGAGAATTTTTGCCATTTCTATATAAAGCCTTTTGGCTGTGCATCTTAGGATTTAATTCCCTCCAATAGGTACCAAGGTACCTGTCAATTTCAGATAACTCTGCCAAATATTCATCTGAACTCAATTTTAATGCACCTAGCTGACTCCCAGTGTCAAACTGTTCTTACTGTTAAGATCCCACCCCCCAACATTCAATCCAAAATCTGTTTTCTTGTCATTGAAAATCATTATTGTAGGGCCAACATTCTGAGATAATATAGAGCAATAACAATAGCACTTAGACTTATATACCACTTCACAGTGCTTTACAGCTCTTTCTAAGTAGTTTTCAGAAGCAGCATATTGCCCCCAAACAATCTGGCTCCTCATTTTACCCACCTTGGAAGGATGGAAGGCTGAGTCAACTTTGAACCCTGGCCAGGATCGAAGGAATCGAACTCCTGTCAATGTGAGCAGAGTTAGCCTGCAATACTGCATTCTAACCACTGTGCCACCAGGGCTCTTACATAAGTGATACCGTTCTTTTCTGCGACAATTGAAGGCTCAGTTCACACAACAAATGTTTGTTGACTTAGCCCATTTTGGAGTCTGCAGAATATATTGAATTAAAAGCTAATAACATATTGTTGCCCAATATATTGAGCTACAAAAAAGCCTAACCAAGAACCAACTGAACTTAGCCTATGATATAAATACAGCTGCTAGGTTTTTTATTAACCTAATTAAGTTGAAGAGTGTTACATAGCATATCTTCCTTCAAATATACTTTTTTTGGGGGGGGAGGGAGAAGAGCCTCAGATTATCTTACATTTCCTATGATTGTTTTAAAACCAGACTTTTTGACTTTCATGGTGGATATATTGGCATTCATGCTGTGTCTCTAAACTAGTGTTTTTTATTCAAACACATACAACCACCTTTTTCTTCCCTGGCAAATGTCAAGGGAGGCTGAGCTTAGCAACATCGTTTATCTAATTGTGTGTCTGTGTGTGTGTGTGTGTATGGTTTCTGGTGTGCATCTGTAGAATGTGGCTTTTTAAGTATGGCTTTATTGTTTTTACCCTTGCCCTGAATTAGAGTGGCTAAGTATCCATTCGTCCAATATTTCGTTAAGTGCCGGAGCAGTTTGAGATGTGGATGTTCTTTGACTGCTGGGAATGAAGTGACCCATAATTCCCTTGACCTGTGTGGGCATTTGAGGACAATTGGTGTGAAATAAAGTTGTTCCATTTAACCAGGCTTTTTTTTAACGCCGCTGCCTCTGAGCAGCATTTTCTCAGCTGGATTCTCTAAAAAGGCTTCGAGAATTGCAGATCTTGTCCGAGAGAGAACAGGCAGGTGTTTATATCTGACCCATATTCAGCAAAAGTTAGGTGGTGGCAGCTGATAGCACCTGGGGCTGAAAACCTGTGGAGGCTTGGAACGAAGCATCAATTGAATCTTTAGAAAGTCAATTCACTAATAAAAGAGAATATTTGTAGCTCAGGGTTGACATGAGAGATCCTTGGTGTTCTCTGAGCTTGCTTGTTTTCTTGCAGACATTTTATAATCCAAACTAGGTATCAGGGTTAGCAAGGATTGGGGTTTGTTCTTGGTTTATATTCTAGTGTCTTGCCCTGTCAGTGTTGGTGGGGGTGGTCTTAGAAATTTTTTGGTTGGGCTGTTTGCTGTTGGCTTGTTTGGCAGTTCCTTGATTGGGGTATTATTTACTTGATTGTTGGTTTAATGTTGGAGTAAATCTTATGTTGATCTGGGTGATGATTGTTGGTGGAGAGGTGCTTGGGTCTTTTTGTTCCCTTTTTGGCGAGTTGATTGTCTCTTTTGTATAGTTTATAGTCTATAGATATTGTTAATGTCTTTGTGTTTATGAGCCGTGGTGGTGCAGTGGTTAGAGTACAGTAGTGGTGGCACAGTGGTTAGAGTACAGTACTGTCAACAGCGAAAGTTAAGTATCTGGTTTCCTTCTGGGGTTGCCTCTTATCTTTTATACTGGGTATCTTAAAAAAAAGTAACCATGATGTTTATTATATTAAGCTAATTAATAGGAAAAAACCATATGTGCACAACAACATTAATCAAGCTGTCCATGGATTAAGATCGAGCTGGAATGCTGCTTAAATCCGGAGTCTAGTTAAATGTAGGTTTTCCATCTGTTCTGCTGGAAGACAGATTTACTGGAGCCTCTTAGAAAGATTGTAACTGCTCGGGGCAGTTGGATGTGTTTTGCTATATTGCAATTTTTATTGGGATCTATGCAATATGCATCTTATTCCCCTTTTAGCAAACTTTCAGGGTCTCCGAGATAAATTATTCCTTATGGATGTACTTGTGGACCAACAGCTTCCTGCTATTTATAAACTAACAAATGTTTCTTTGGTAGTGTATAGAGAGCAGCAAAACATAATAAGGGGCTGCAAGCTAAATTGGTAAAAACTCTTTCTCTCCAGTTGTACTCCATAATCTCTTTTTACTTTCATGTTACTGCTTGTTTTATTATATATTGTACTAATGCCCGGTGGACCTTCTGTTCTTGTGGGCTATTTTAAGTTCCTGGCCTTCAGCTGTAATAAAGAATTTATTCAGTGTAAGTTCAACATTTATAATTTAAAAAGATACCACTTATAAAAGTTGCATGATTACTATTGTTTGAATATCCTTTCTTGTTTTAAGAAAGTGGTTAATAACTTATGGCCACCTCTGACCTGCATTGCTGCACTACTGAATTTCCATGTCATGTTGAGCTGTGAAACATATGAAGATAAGTATAGCATAATTAAACACACAAATACTCCATCTCCCTTCTTGATTAACCCTTCTCACATACATATAAATGAAGCTTCTCTAGATAAGTGATAGGGGTCCATCAGCTGTACAATTCCGAAACTCTGCTTCCAAATGTTGTGTGGTTTTTGATTTTTTAAGGACAATGGCCCCATTTTAAGCTCTGTGGACACCAGTATGTCTACAGATTAATTTCTTACAGCCCTTGATTTTATTTTATTTTTTAGATTCCTTTAATCTGATAATGAGAGAAGCCACGGCTGCAAAACAAAATAGCACTCTTAAGTGATGAAAGATAATTGGAAATGATAAAAAGGGGCATTAGAGGGAGTGATGGAGAACAACCTCATCAATTTGTCTTCTGATGTATGGACCACATCCATCATGGCAGGACTTTTATGGAAGTAGACATAACTGGCTTTTAAGCTTCAAAAGGTGCCAGCTCTCCTGTAGAAATTGGGAACACCACTTCAAAGGTCAAAATGTGTTGACCTTGCATGAAAGAACATACCATGAAATAAGGAATGAGACACGGAAGGAAAGCATTATACTTTGGAAAAAAAAATTAGAAACATCCTAAGGTGACATCAAACCATAAAATAGCTTTCTCCCAACTGGCATCCCCCAGAAAAAGTAGTCTTCAACTCCTACAATGTCTCATTATAGTGATTAATAGCAAGGTCACTAATAGAAGTA
Source organism: Oxyrhabdium leporinum (assembly GCA_032468155.1). NCBI lineage: Eukaryota > Metazoa > Chordata > Lepidosauria > Squamata > Cyclocoridae > Oxyrhabdium > Oxyrhabdium leporinum. Next base: position 162,336 of record JANHFL010007053.1, on the reverse strand, counting down.
GATGCCTGTCCAACACATCTAGAGGACATTAGGTGGAGAAAGGCTATATGGAGATTTGACAAAGGGCATATGATAGGAACATTAACTTGTATTTTGTGCAGGTTTAGGCAGTATTTTAATATGCTGTATCTGTTACGTGACTGTGTTTTATTAGTTGTGTAATATTTTAAAAGGAAACTGTAAGGATTTATCCGTCCTTTACTAAACGCACACGCTCTCATGCCACACTTGTGTCTCCGCGTGTATGTGTTAAAAATCATACGTCAAGCATACCCGCCTGTGTGATGCTAAAAGCTAAACCAGAGAATTAAGCTGCAAGCATAACACAGATCAGGTGGGAATATTGAGAATCCCATTAGCACCTCTCCACATCAAAGGCTCTGTTATTGCAGGAATCAAATGTGCCTCTTGCATTGTCATTCTGGCTGTGTCAGCAGCCTGGACTGTGAACAGGATCTGCCAGCAATGATTTTCAGAGGAAAGTAAGATGCTAGACCACATCAGTTTATTTCTTCAGTGTGCTGGTGCATAAAGATATGAAAATGTGCAGGCTCCTGAATCTATATAGAGAAGAAATTATTATGAGAGTGTGAAGCTTCACCGTGGTGATGCACTCAAAAGTAATTTGATCCCATCCCCCTTTCAGATCCTTGAATTATTTCAAAGAGATTTGAGATTCAGAAGACCTACTGTGGTTACAGAATTTCAAATGTGACTTTCCTTCTATATAAGTAGAGAACTCTGGTGTGATGGTTTTTGGGTTTTTTTTTGATATGACATAAGTAGTTGTCCAAAAAATTTGACTACTCCCACAAAGCCTGCTTATCAGAAAAACTTGGAGGAGAGCTCTGTTCTCCGGGACTGACTTTTCTGTTAGAAGTTGTTTAAGCAGGTTGCCTTAGAGAGGAATAAAGAAACCCAGCTTTATTTTACAGAGGTGTGTTTTATCTTTTAACCTTTTATCCTTATCTGTAACACTCAGTTAATTTACCTGACCCTGTTGGTATCTATGATCCGTCTAGTTATGTTGACACTTTAATTCTCCGCTTTCATTTCTTCTTCATTCCTCTTTCATTCTCTGCCCTTCTCACTCCTCCAAAAAACAAATCTCACAAAACCCAGTTTTCCCCCTGCTTCTTGTTGTTTCTGCCTCTTGTATTGAGGAAGTGAGTTGTTTTTAATTGTATGCTGGGTCTGACATGCATGTTTCTGGTTTTGTTACTTTATCATACTACCCTGTTTCTCCCTGTCTAATCAACTCATGATGGCTAACAAGTAGCCAGAGATAAAATGTACTGAAATAGCAATAGCACTTAGACTTATATACAGTGCTTTACAGCCCTCTCTAAGCGGTTTACACAGTCAGCATATTGCCCCGAACGATCTGGGTCCTCATTTTACCAACTTCGGAAGGCTGAGTCAACCTTGAGCCTGGTGAGATTCAAACTGCCAAGCTTCTGGGCAGCTGACAGTTAGCAGAAGTAGCCTGCAGTACTGCATTCTAGCCACTGCACCACCATGGCTCTTATGCCACATTATATTATATGTATAAATCATGTGCAAGCCATTAAAAAAAAAAAAAAACCAATTCCCATCATTAAAAATGCCAGGTACTGCTCTTAAACATACAGATTCTAAATAGGATAAAATTCGATATAGAAAATAACTTTTTACCTTCTTTAAAACTAAAGTGGCATCTGTCTGAAGTTCCTTCAGGGTATTGCTTATATTGTGAGTTAATATGTCTAGTATATAAATTAAGGAGGGAGGGATGGTGACAGAAACATTAGATAAATAAATAATGATGGGACAGATTAGATCTCTCAAGTAAGAGTTTATAGCATATAATACAGAATATTTCTTTATTTCTTAGTAGATATATATGTGGAATTGGGACAAAACACCTATTTCACATTTTTTTAAAAAATATAGACCTGCAGATGGTGATTTTTAGATATGTAGTAAAAAGCTTTAAAAAAAAACTTTTAATCCTTTCTGCATTAGTTCAGTACAATTTCCTCACTGGCTTCTTGCTGGGAAATTTGGAGGCTGCTATGCAATCCTTCCCCCCTCCACCCCCCAATCCTGCTATTCAAACTTTGCAAGAGTTGCAGAGAAGTCTTCAAAAACCTGTATTGCCATTATGAAACCTCTATACCCCTGCTATTTTCATGCTATTTTGCCTCTTTCCCTTTTTAAAGCAGCTGCAAGGGTTCTCAAGATTCTCATTTTATAACTTACAGTGAAGTCTTCCTTTATCGTATCTTAAATTGGCTTGAATCGAACCTTGTTGCATTCAGCTATTCAATCTCTTATTTGAAGCAAATCTAACCATCTTTGAATATTGACTTTGAATTAGAACTTGGCGGATGCACACAACCCTAGATACCATCCACAAGGGAAACATAAAGAGATGGGCAATTATTACAGTTTCCCCTGTGGTGTAGCAGTGTCGTTCTTGTGCACAGTGCCTTCCTGAACATTTCCTCTGCATTTTTCCCCCTTCAACATTCAGTTTTGGGGGGGGGGATAAATTATTTCTGACTTTTGTCTTCTTTCAAAGGAGAAGGAATTTTTTGGAGAATTCATGGGCAGAACACAAGATTTTTCTTGTGTTTTCTCTTAATTAGGCAGCAACTAGATAGGGTCTTGTCACATACGCCTCCGTTATCTCACTAGGAGCCTGCAATATCCTGGGTTTTCCATGCTTCAATTACATCCCAAGTGGATTCTTCTGTCATTTTCCACCTCTCAGATCAGAAGCTAGCTGGCATTTTCCTTTAGTCACCCAGCTGGCCATGCTGAATGCTCGCCTTATGTTTTGTTGCCAAAAAAAAAAAATGGTTTTGTATAAGTGAGAGAAATTTTAAATCCCAGAAACAGGAGAGTCATCATTGGAATTAACTGATTGATGTTAGGGTGTTTTGCTGATTAATTTGGGCAGTTGGCTCATCAAACCCTGTTGAAAAGACACATACGGTCACTTTGGAGAAGAAGCCCCATTTTTTTTTTTTATGAGCAAAACAGGCAGATTATGAAAGAAGAAAAAAGAATAAAATAAGAGGAGACCAAAGACTGGGACAATTGAAATTTAAGGATTAAAAGTAAAAAAGTGAGCTTAACATTTAAACATAATTCTCAGCAGGGAAAGGCATGGGAAGAAAGAGATGCTGAACAGGGCCCTACAAAGATCTGAAAACAGAGGCATGGGATAAAATTAATTGGCATTTCTGCCAACTCCCCTCCTTTCTTTCCCCTGATCAGATCTGATATTGAGATGTTCCCAATTATTTTGCTTGGATGAGTTTTGCTACCCTGATGATGTTAATTATCCTTAAAGGTCAACAGCCCCCATGTGAATCTGACTTCTGTTCTCTAGTCTAATCACTTAATTTTTATTTTATTTATTTATTTTTACATTTATATACCGCCCCATTCCGAAGACTCGGGGCGGTTTACAGCTTA
>JANHFL010007053.1:107419-118330 GCA_032468155.1 Oxyrhabdium leporinum | reverse complement strand
AGAGAGAGAGAGAGAGAGAGAGAGAGAGAGAGAGAGAGAGAGAGAGAGAGAGAGAGAGAGAGAGAGAGAGATTTATATTTTAAAAATGGGAATAAACATGTGGACATATTGTAATGCACATCACTCTGAGCTCTTGTTGAAAGTCGGGGTATGATTCTAACACATGAATTGATTTGGGGATATTCTCTTGCCTTCATTTCAAGGGTAATGCTGAGAATTAAAGGGGTGAGTGATTATGTTACATTTTGGTTGAGACATATAAATGCAAAAAATAAAGGCATATGAGGATCCAATTAGACAATATGCAATATTCATATTCTGCTGCTCCACTTGGGTTTTTTTAAAAATGTACTCTGTTTATACCGCATAACTCTTTAAGTGCGCATTAAATTTCTTTACAGTGCATAATAAAGTTTGTTTACATGTAATGTGGAGATACCTCACTTCTTTTCTATGGAACGGGTTGTTTTTTCTTAAGACAAGGACTGACAAGTGACTGAGTGTTAATTTTAGGCCAGTTATTGTCTCTCAGGTTAGCCCACCTCTCTGAATGATGGTTGCTATGAAGATCAAATTCAGCTCCTGAAAGAAAGGTGGGGAGTACATTTAATGAATAAGTAAACAATTAACATTAGTATAAGAACCGAAGTGGAACAGTACAATGTGAATATTTAATTTAATTTAATTTTGCCTTCGGTGCAATTTGTAGTAAATAATTTACTACAGTGTTTCTGTTGTTGAGGAAGATTTTCTCAGCTTTTTTCCAACTAGAAGAAAAGAGAAACCCCTCCTGGCTTCTTTTCCTTCTTTTCCTGACAAACCTCACCAACATGAGTCAATTGCGGTTAGGGTTTCAAACCGTTCTTGGAGAAGAGCCCCCATTTGGAAAACTAGTGTAAACAGCAGGTCCAACATCTAAATCTATCTCCCTGCCCCAAAATGAAAACTTCAACTACTTGGATCAAATCTGGTTTCAACTAAACCACTTCAGATGCTAATATGTGCGTGTGCAAAAGACATCCAGGGTATCTGATTTGATCTGACAATTTTAACTGAATCGTTGCTTTGATTCAGAAAGTTGATTAAGAGTTTGATTGGATCACATTAAAGTTAAATTTCCAAAATGAAACGCCACATACACTTGATTAACTGATAGAATTCATCAACGTAACCTGAGAAGAAGGGTCTCCTTGTAGATGACCTTTAAAAGGGGTTTTGGTAATGAAAGGAAGGCAAACCTATTAGAGCTACTTGAGGCAGCAACTAAAAGGAACTCCCGTGTTCAGAAGGATAGTACCTTTCAGTAGTGGATCCTGGGGGATACATAAATGGGGAAAGTTATCTATAGGTTAGCTTTTTGGAGATGATCTGGCTGACTATTGTTGAAAGTTGCATGCCAGAGTAAGCAATCTTTTGCCCAGTTGTCCATAAAGGGCAGGAGAAGACGCAATGGATGGAGACTAATCAAGGACAGAAGCAACCTAGAACTAGGGAGAAATTTCCTCACAGTGAGAACAATTCATCAGTGGAACAGCTTGCCTCCAGAAGTTATCAGTGTTCCATCACTGGGAGTTTTCAAGAAGAGACAGTCATTTTTCCAAAGTGGTATAGGGTCTCCTGTTGGACTAGAAGACCTCCAAGGTCCCTTCCAACTTTGTTATTCTATAATTCTGCTCTTCTATGAAGGAGTAATTGCAAAAAAAAATGTTGCTCTATCTATAAGAGCATGGATAAGGGTTCATAATTAATCCTTTTTTCTCTTTTCAACAAATAATGCTCTGTGTCTGCAGTCTAACTGAAATAACAGGATTTATGTAATGCCTTCCTCTTTTTATCTTAAGAAAGTCCTTATATAATTGATTTTTTTCAGGCATTTAGACATGCATGTTACCATCTGGCCTGCTGTCATGAGAATGCAAAGCACCTATTAGTTACCTCCCACAATGAAATTTGACATTTTGTAATATAGGGAAAGCACAGTGCTGATGATATCCTGATTTATTATTTATGTTTTGTTTTCATAGAACTTTCTCTATCAATGATCTATAGAGCCCATTAAATCTTATCTTTGAAGAAGTTGTTAAGGTAGAGAAAAATGCATTTGGAATTTCTAGGCAGATAATCTTCTGGCTAAGGTCCAATTCATAAAAATAGCAAGTGTCATTTTGAAACCATTTCCCTGTGCTGGCTGGGGAATTCTGGGAGTTAAAGTCCACAGGTCTTAAAGTTGCCAAGATTGGACACTCCTATATTAAGCTCTGTGGATAAGCAATGATTTGAATACATTTCTGGTTTGGAAGATCAAATATCTACCCCAAATTCCACTCTGCAATCTAACTAGCATGGAATACTTTGAATAAGTAGCTACTTACACACCACTTCTGAAAAGAGGAACTGTATTGCCAACAAGGTAATTAAAGGGGATGACTCTTGCATATGGTAGATTTTAGCACAGCTAATATAATTTCAATAAGATTTTAGTTCACCGCCCTGTGATGGGGAAGACTGCATGGTTATTAAATACTAACGATTGATAGCTAAATTGGGCCCTTTAACTCACATTATTTTTTAAAATCAGAATTAAAGCAGTCAGCCTTCTAAAACAGAAGAGATTTCTGTAGAGGAATGTTGTCTATAATGTCCTCTGTAAATTACGGCATGTGGCTACTTCCCCACCCAACACCCCCCCCTAAAAAACCCCCTCTTCATATGCCTTCATATACCCTATTTCAAAACATATGTGAAAATTCTTTTAAATCAGAGAAGGGGAATTCAGCCAGTGGCTTACTAATAGCATCATGACTGTTCTCCAATGATGGTGATAACCATTTTATTTCTGTCTCTCTCTCTCTCTCTCTCTCTCTCTCCCCTTTGTCTTTACCTCTTTTTTTGTTTGTTTTTTACAGGCATTGCAGATATCTTTGTCACATGTAAGTTTTTCCATGCCTGTTTGATCAGACTACAATTCCTCTGTATCACTCAGGCCTTTAACCAAGGTTTTTGGTTTTGTTAGAACAGTAAGAACAAATTTTAGGCAGGGATCAAAGGGCAGGGCATCCTTGGGAGAAATTGGGAAAAACCTGAGCATAATCATTTTATTACGTTATATGCCACCTGTTTCTCAGTGGCTCTGGATTGCTTACCAAAACATTATTAAGGATATAAAAGTAGCAAGTTTGGCTAAAACTTAACTATAGCTAACATGTGAGTTGTGTGGATACCTCCCTGGGCAAACTGCTTCATTACACAGAGTTTTTAGGGTGTCCAATCAAAGCATTGAGATGTTTGGGTTGAAATAACTGCTCCCTTTAACTTGATAATCAGACCTATATCCACGTTGTATGTTATATACATATTGTAGATCAAAGAGAAATGATTGTTGATTTTTAACTTTTGGGACTCTGGTGTTGCATCCCTTCCAAGAATGATTTGAATCCCACTCTGGAATGAATTAGATTCAGAGCAAAGTGGAATGAAATGACACAACCTGTGCATGCCTTGTGTGCCTTCACACAATTCTGGCTGGAATTGCTTTGCTTACCTGCAGTTTGTTGAACAAATCACAATGTATTGGTTCTGCATTGCATAATAAGTTGTAAACTAACCATAATGGCTGAATTAAGGCAAAGCCAGAACTAACCAAACCATGGCATGTGGGGTGATATTTTAATTTAATATTTTGATTCGGCTCCTATGGATAACATTTTTAATTTCAACCTGATGGAATATAGCCTTAATCTTGACGCTTGAATCTGCCAGGTGTTAAACCAACTCACACAATAAAGTCTAAATGAATTGGAGAGCACTAAGATGAGAAAAATATTTGGAATTCATGGAGTTTGAACCATTAAAAGCATCACTGAAAAGAGCAAGAGTGCCACACTTCACTCTTGAGAATTTCAGTGACATTCTGTTTTGCTTTGAAAAAAAGATTTAAAGCACATTTCCTTTTATCCAATTGAATTTTTCTGCAGATCACTGGTATTTTCTAATTTGCTAAGGGAAAACTTCTAAGAGTTTCTGAGTGCTTTATGTAGCTTAAAACAATACCAGCCTTTCCTGAGATTTAATGGAAGTAAAAAAATGAAAGAAATGTGGGCGGTGAGGGGAGAGCTCAGAAACAGCCCCATGAAGATGGTGTGTTTTCTTCTCAATCATGAAAGGGAAAACTAGATGAACGAAGGGATCAGAATATTGAGGAAAAGTCATGGCTGGCTGTTCACCTGACTAGGAACACTCAGTACTGTGATATTTTGCTGATCTGTTTCACAGATTAGCTACTGTATATCATTTCAGAAGAAAACATGACAGCCCCTGAAAAGTGGATATGTACCGTTTGACAAACAAGTGTAAATTGTCATCAGATTAAGGTTGCCATTTTTTTAAAAAAAATAAGGGGTGAGTAAAGAAAGGACTTCCTTTCTTCTTTCATGCAAGTAAAGATTGCAGGAAAAAGGAACTTTTCCCAGGGATGGACAACTGAAATTCAGAACTTCTATGAAACATGGAGATGGCCATCAGTTCAAGAGTTGGGCTCTACATGACCAAAGGTAGTATACTACCCAAGACAAGCTCATCTAATTCATGTCCTTCCAAGTCTAACTCAGCAAACACCCTTTAGTTTTTTTGGGTTTTTTTAAGTTGGTTGTCAGCATTTGGATGCCTATGTTAGGGTGTTACTCTGAAATGATGTTGAATTAAACTTCCCTGTGGTTTTTCACCAACGGCTAGCAGAGATTGCTAATTTAGGAACATCAGCAGAACCATTAATTGAGATAAATGTGACAGCAAAGAGGTAGGAGTGTCCATATAACAGCAGCCACCTGGAAGTAAAGAGACTGTTTTAAAAGCTTCCTGAGTAGAATAGCCATTAATAGAACTTGGAGTAGTGAGCAGGGGGAAAACGGAAAAAACATAAGAGGAATCAACGTCTTTCCAAAAGTACAGGATGCTTCAACTGGATGTGGGAAGGAAATAATGTTATAAGACAATGTTGGGGTACTACCACAATGGGGTAGGTATGGCAAGGAATGAACAGGAATTTTCCAAGAGTTAATCACATACACACATACATGTGAAATATAATATTTATCATGTATGTACATGTTTTTCTAAACTGTGAAATAAACTTATTTCCTTCTTTTGTTCCTTTGGTTTTAGATGAGTACAGTCCAAGTCCCTCTCCTCTCATCACAGTGACACATAAGCCAGAGGAAGACACATTTGGGGTAAGATGCTTGTGACTTGACAATGGAAAATAAATTTATCTTAACCACTGGTTTATATTTTGTGGATTTCTCTGGGAATTCAGCTTAGCACCTTGTCTACCCAGAAATATCATATGAACCACAATTACTGTGTTCACTTGAGATGGTAAGTCACAGGCCAACTCACCCATTCATATCATCAACAATCCTGGCTAGGTTAATGGCTTTCTAGCTGTTTCCATGTTGTAAGTTGTCCTAGAATGGTGTTTCTGCATAGAACAAAGTCATAAGTATGATTGCAGAATCAAACAAATGTCATCCTATCAGTCTCCTTTGGACGACTCCTCTTTAGAATTTATATCTAGGAAATTTTAGAAGGCTTCATTTTTGCCTCATTGTTGACTGATAAACAACATATCTGGTTGTGAATGTTGTTTGCCATGGATGCAGAGGGATCATGCAATAGAATGCCTAGGAATTATATGTGAAGAAAAGTAGGTGGATAAACTGGCTTTTCTATGCTAAGTCTGAATATGGCTGCTGCATTCACACCATTGTCTATCCCTGAACATGTAGACTATATGGTGACTTAGATGATGGCTTGCTTACTTTGGAAGACTATCACCAGGTTCTTTCAACTCACCAGGTTGTAACCTTCCAAAGCGTATTTTAGTTTAGTGTAGTATATGAATGAACCACTGAGCATTTGTGTGTATTTAGCTTGTAGAGCACAATTTGCTAACTCCAGTAAGATTTCTCCATACCTGGTTTGTAATAAGCATGTCTTCCCATTCTTAGGGCCATTTGATAAGCAGAGCAAAAACTGATGTTCAAGAATTCCCTAGGGTATTACTACTTTGGAGAGAGGAGAGATGCTGGGGGAAAAACTAGTTGAATGAGCAAACACAATCCCAGGGCAGAGAAAGATGTCATCTCTTGTTTTTGCTGTGGTGCTCATGTGCATTGCATGCAAGTTCTGTTCCTTAAGGACAACAGTTGTGCAAGTTCTCCTTCCCCCTGGCCTGTTTCAGCTCCCCAACTTTCCTGCTTGTAGAAAACAAAGCAGAAAAAAAAATACTAGGCAGATCTGATAAAGCACAACATGTATAAAATATGAGGATTATTCCAGACTGGAGAAGACAATAGCCCGCAAGCAAGAAAACATCTTTTTTTATTTTATGCATTGTGTATTTCATTTTGAAAAGAAGTAGGGTTTGCAATCAAAGCACAGAGCAGAAAGAATATTTTTCCAATACGTGAGGGTAGATCTTTTAAGAGAAGTCTCTCTCTGCACCCAAAAATGAAGAATAAATTATCTATCAATATATTTACCAGAAGTATCTGAGCTGCCTGCAGCAAAACTAATTTTCATTCTCTTCTCTTTTGTTTCTCTCCTTCTTATTTATGGATCCCATTGCTATCTTTTTACCCTTTCCGGAACTTTTTCAGTGATACACAACTTCTTCAGTTGTTGGGCTTGAATGTTGTCCATGGGTCATTTTTCCCATTACATGGCAGAAGGCCTGGGCCTCCCACTTCGATGGGGGCCGCAGCAAATCTTATGTCTCTGCTGAATGTGCAGACATGATGAACCTCTTGGTCAAAATGACTTGATCTCATTTACACATTGCTTCATTTGTAGTTGTTAGTATACTTACCCTTACAAAACCTGGAATGTGTGAAATGCCTCAAGTGGTTAATGTCATGTCTCTCCTAACAATTCACAGATGAATCTAATGGCGCTCTTGCACAAAACCCTTCTTATATCAAGAATTACTGTCCAACACAAACAAGATTGCAACATCACAGGAAGGGCTGGTTGTTAAAAGCAAATACATTATAGTAAGGCACAAACACTAGTATGATAGGAGTCTCCTCCATCAGATGAATCCAATTCCAGTTCATAAAATCTGTTTTTAAGATGTCAAAGTGCTTTAAATATAACTGCCCTTCTGGATAAAACTACCATAAAATGCCCTTCTTTAACTGGTACAAGTATTGTACTGATTGTAATGCTGATTATGTTTTCCTACTAGTACTTCCCATTTATGACTGTGGTGCTTTGGTGCCTTAAAATGTCTGCCAGCTGACTTGATTATTCTGTAAAATATCATAAGCCCTTTGGCATTTTGAGGGCTGTTGGTTTAAATATAGAATGTTTTGATTTAAATTGCCTTCAGCTTCTCCATTCTCCTTTGCTTGTTTTGATGCAGAAGGAAAGTTCACCAAGGTGTATAAATGGAAATGGAAATTGGTTCCCAGCAATGATTGAAGTCAGGTTTCAGATTAGCTCCACATCTTTGACCACTATTTGGTTCCAACCAAATGTCCTCTCTTGAGCATTAAGAAAACTACATTTCCATATAAATTTATTTATTTTAGTTTCCCCTCAGTATTTATTGTATTGATATTAGGTGATAGTTTTTGTAAATAAATATTTTTTATGAGTGTAAGAGAATCCTTCAGCTACTTTGTGATTTGTTTAGGCCTAAGGTTCTAGATCTTATAAGGGTGATACTACAACTTGGCTGTAGTTGTAATCCTGAACATAATTACATCCGGATAAGTTCTGTACTGCAATGGGACTTAATTCCGTGTGGACATAAACAACCATGGGGCAGAGTCACTTTTAAGCAAATATTTGTGCTCTGAGAAGAGCCCATCTGGTGTAGTAATTAAGGCATCAGGCTACAAACCTGGAGACTCTAAGTTTTAGTCCTACCTTAGGCACAAAACTAGCTGGTGACCTTCAGCCAGTCAGCCCTAGGAAGAAGGCAGTGGCAAACTACTTCCAAAAAACATTGCCAAGAAAACTCAGAGACAAGTTGAGATGGTCACCGGGTCAACTCTACACTTGATGGCACTAAAAACATTATTTTTTTAAAAAATGTGTTGGTCTTTATATCTGAGGTATGATTATTTATATGGGGGCATTGGCACCCTCCATTTCCCTACACAAGCATCTTTCATGCAAATAATATTTTAAAAGAGGTTCTCTCTCTCTTCATTCATTCATTCATTCATTCATTCATTCATTCATTCAATATGATTGCCTATCTAACCATAGTGACCAGATTGAACTGGTCTGCCACTAGTTAGCAACTTCACATGCTCCAACTAAGAGTCTGAATCCCATGCATAGAAATACATCCTGATCTTCTGTGAAAAACCAACAGGATTGAGGTCATTCTAATCACACAGGGAATGGCCTTTTAAGGGGCACATGTCAGACTTTGTAAAGAAGAGATAGTATCTGATCCTAACAGTTTCATATTTTTGGAGCAAACGTAGCATACATGTGACAACAGAATTGCTATAAATCTCTTAACAGTGCAGAAAGCCAGCAATTACAGTTGGTAACTTTAGAGCTTTTTAAATCAATATAACAATACTTCATTTATGTACTATTCTATTTTTATAATTCATATGCTTGCAATATTAATATTACACATAGATTATTATCTGTAGATCTTCGTGACATAGTGATTTTATAATTCATGTTAGCTTTTAAAATTTATCTTCAGTTAGGAATTTATATTTTTGCCCAGATTATATAAATCTCCACTATATTCACTTTTCTCTTTAAAACATAAAACTTACCATCTTAGTTTTACGACTGTTACACTGAGAGTCTGTTGGAGTTGAGAAATGGAAATAAATAACAAACACCTAAATCATGGTATTAAAATTTTAATTTATACGATTTTTTTGTACACTTTTGATAATTATCACAGTGGGATGGGGCTGTAATTGTATTTTTGAATATTATATTGGTGGATGACCAAAACGAAATGAGTTGATCCAACTTCAAAGGACACAATAATAATTAAGCTCAAATATTGGAAAGTATTCAACTCAATTAGTTGAATTCTAGAGCAATAATATGTTGCATTAAAACATTTCCAAGAATTGAACAGTGTGCCCAACCTTTCTAATACTTAACTCTTATGGATGTGTTATTAATCTAATGGGGGGGAGGAGGGAAGTTGAACGGGTGTTCCTTGCTCTGCTATAGCTTTACCCCTTTCTTTGCTTCTGATGGTTTATTTTTCTGCCATGTATTCCTTGAGTTCATCTCTTTCTTTCTCTCTGAATCATACGTATATATTCCCTTCATTTTAATATATAAGAGAAACTTACGTTTATGTTGTTTTTACTTATATGATATAAAGATTGTTTAATTATTTTAATGATTTGGTTACTTGCAGAATTCTTATCAGTGACTGTAAAGTTAATAGACTACTTTGTTGAGACAAACGTATGCATCCGAATGCAAGTCATCTTGAGAATTCAGTGATCCTCTAACATCCAGGATATTCTTTATAGGTATCTATCGCAGTGGGTCTTGCGGCTTTCGCCTGTGTTCTCCTGGTGGTCCTATTTATTATGATCAACAAATATGGACGGCGATCAAAGTTTGGAATGAAAGGTACAAATCAATCTCTTTCTCCCCACCCCCTTCATTGAAGCCCATACTGGTAGAGATAGGTGGGAAGATAAATGGTGGGTTTTCTGGGTGTATTTTGGTTCAGGGATTACAAATAACTTCATATTAGGGAGACAGCCGTGTGGTGGAAACAGGCACGCATTAAAACTCGTGGAGCAACATCAGGAAGTTCCCAAGTATGTGTTGTAATAGAAAGAAAGGAATTCAGAAAAAGCAGAAGAACTCCTGGGCCTTTATGACTGGGGCTCACCAGTGCTAATTGTTGGTTTGTTGTGTATGCCATGCTGAACTTCAGTTTGTAAATGTACTTAGCAGTTTAATCATAACTGATTCACTGACAGAATGAAAGTGGTAGTAGCTCCATTCTCAAATACTAAAGGGAAATTTTAGGGAAAAATTGTTCACCCTTAACACCATCAGGAATGTGATCGTGGTTCAGAATCAATGTTGAATTGAGTGCTGGAGGTTTCTCTTTTAGACTGTGGCCATCACCAGGAGAAAAGCTTGGATCGACACATTTTCTAGATAAAACTCAGGTGCCCGGTCAGCTGATATCCCAAGTAACTACTGCTGCACTCTAGAAGCACACAATTGTACATGCCACAATCAAATGGGGAAGCTGCCAGATGGCCATCATTTGTTGTTGTTTTTTTAAGGATTTTTTAAAGAGATTCACAGAGAAAGTGATCCAATTATTATTATTATTATTATTTTTAAATTCTACAATCAAAAACCAGAAGCGACACTGTTATAAAGACGGGAGCACCAACATTGTCACGATCAGAACTTTACCTTCATGTGCTTCCTTAAGGAACTGGGGTGAGTGTAAGACTTATCGCAAACTTTGCAAACGTAAGGCTTGTCGGAGGTGTGGACGTGCATGTGTTTCTTTCGGTCGCTGCTGTTCGCAAAACGCCGGTCACAGCCTTCAAATTCGCACCTGAAGGGTTTCTCTCCTGCAGATGGAGGGGGGACACAGGTGGAAAAGATCAGAGGGGGGGGGCAACTTGGGGTTTTCACACTTTGCTCCTTGCCGGTTTCTCTCTCTCTCTCACTTCAATTCCTGAATCATTTTTGCCTTCTATTTTTTCCCATTCTGCTTTTTTTCCAGCAATAAGCTGGAGGGAGTGAAGGAGGGCGGAAGGAAAAAAGAGAGAAGAGAGGGAGGGGGAAGAGAGAGAAGATGGAGGGAAGGAAGGAAGGAAGGAAGGAAGGAAGGAAGGAAGGAAGGAAGGAAGGAAGGAAGGAAGGAAGGAA
>JANHFL010007053.1:87298-100461 GCA_032468155.1 Oxyrhabdium leporinum | reverse complement strand
TTCCTTCCTTCCTTCCTTCCTTCCTTCCTTCCTTCCTTCCTTCCTTCCTTCCTTCCTTCCTTCCTTCCTTCCTTATACAATGTGTTCTGCTGTTATGGCATTGATTACAATACATAATGTATAAAGGATCCTTTATATTAACAGCTCAATATCAGACTTTCCCCCCTTGTTTAAGAGTTAGCATTGCCCAGATTCCTCAAAAGAAGAGGAAAAGTCCTCGTGCATTTGGTCCCAACTTCTCTTATGTTTTTCTTGTCTTTTATTTTTCTTTCCCTATCTAATAAAATAAGAGTGAAAAGGAACTCAAGTGTCATGGATTTGTCTATGTTTTCTTGGCTATGGCATCACTTCATTAAACTTAATTGAATCAAATCTCCTTAATTATGGCTCCATCTCTCTTTGTTGATGATATCATCTTGTAAAATTCAGGCTATCAGTGTTTTCATTGTCTTATTCCACTTTATTTTTCTTCTCATACATTCCCAGTTGCTGCATTCAGGCCAATGTGAATTTGCTAATCTCTTTAAAATATTTTTTTTTCTTTCTGCTCATTTGCCTTATTCTTCAGTTCAGTTCTTTAATTTGCATTACCATAATGTACCTATGTCTCATTTTCTGCTTTTTATTTCTTTTCTTTCCTTCTTTTTGGCTGCTCCAATATTTTCTCCGTTCAGAAACAGGATCATTTACTCCTTTATTACTTTCTCTTCATTGGTTATCCCATTTTCCCCCATATCTAATTTAAATGTGTATTATTAAATTTTAGTGCATTACTGTTTAGCTCTACTCTTATTTCCTCCCCTCTCCTTTAAATGTGTACTTCTTTACTCCACTTGGACCTCAGCTCTTTTTAACCAAAGCATTTCCACTATTTCAGCTCACTAATATTGCTTTTTTTTAATAGCTACTTTCTATTTCAGCAATTTTCTTCTTACTAAGAACTAGCTTTTGGGTTTTAAGAAATCTCTTAAGGTGTATTTCCTTTGATTAGCTGTTTCCCAATGAGTTCCTTCTCACTTAACTCATATTCTTCTTTCATTTTGTATTATTATGCTTTCCATTTTTATCGATTAGATGCAAGGTTGACATGTGAGGCTTGGAATTGTTTCTAGAAAAAAATGATAGTTGCTTAGAATCTAATTCTATGTGCAGAATAGGTCCTAGTTATTTAAAAAAAAACCACAAAATATTTTTTTTTAAAATAAGAAAGATGTATTAAGGAGCATTTTTAAAAATTCAGGGGAGGGGGGCTGGCAAGAAAAGACCTTAGCTTACATTCCCCCCAATAATTTTATTAAAATTTACAAATACAAAAATAAAAAAAAACTAATATAAACTAATATATATATATAATGGATGAATGAATTATAGTGGCATTTTGCCAGAGTGTCAGTGATTTACATGTAAGTGTTGTCCAAAATGTTGGGACAATCTCTTTATTACATTTTAAGATGTTAAGCCTCCAACTTTCCATGATTTTGCAACCTCCCTCATTGTACATGCTTCTTTTTAATAGGCATTGGTAATTTAGGGGAGTGGGCAGGTCAAATTGAGATGCTATTTTAAAACCAGTGTTTGTTTTATTGTTGACTGGATGTAAGCCACCAAGAATCTTTTGAGGTAGCATACAAACAAATACGCCCCCCCCCCAAAAAAAAAGCAGTGAAAGTGATTCAATTCATTTAAATAATGGATTTAAATAGTAGGAAGGCAAAGTCTAAAAGAATGTTAGGAAAATAGACTTTCTAACATGAAGAAGGGTTTGATGGTGAAATCAAAAGATATCCTTCCCTTCCTTGGATGCGTCCCAGTCAAGATAAGCCTTCCTTGAGAAATGCTTTAATTTAGATTCTTCAATTGAGCTGGTAATTGCGCTTTGTAGCATGGATTATCAATCAGAATAGAGCTGGAAGGGGCCTTGGAGATCTTCTAGTCCAACCCTCTGCTCAAGCAGGAGAACCTATTCCATTTCAGGGAGGTGGCTGTCCAGTCTTTACTTTAAAACTTCCAGTGATGAAGCGCCTACAACTTCTGAAGGTGAGCTGTTCCTGTGGTTAATTGTCCTCACTGTTAGGAAGTTTCTCCTTAATTCAAGGTTGTTTCTCCCCTTGAGTAGTTTCCATCCATTGTTTCTTGTCTTGCCTTCTGGTGCTTTGGAAAATAAGTTACCCCCCCCCTTCTTTGTGGCAGCTCCTCAAACACTGGAATACTGATATCCTGTCACCCCTGGTCCTTCTTTTCTCTAGACTAGCCATACCCAATTCTTGCAACTGTTCTTCATATGTTTTTGTCCTCAGGCTCATAATCATCTTAGTTAAATGCAACTAAGTTGAATGCAACTAAGTTGAATGATCTAAGCATCTAAGTTGAATTATCCTTTCCATTATTCTATTTGTGAAAGCAAAATATCTGACTTTACTGTATTCACATTTTATTCATTGTTCTTTTCTGAAAGAAAAAAAAAACAAATTTCACTGGTGTGATGCGTTATATAAAAGTATCCTCTTGCCTTATGTACTTGTTCTTGTTTCTGTTTTCCATGCCATGTTTTACACACACACAAACACGTGTGTGTTTGTGTGTGTATGCATATATTACTATGTTTTCTTCCCTTTGAAATGGATCAGAAGAAAGCTTCCCAGTTCACTCGATCACTCCTGTATAAGATGGCTTAGTCAACAGTGAGGATAACAATATCAAGCTTTGTTGGGGGTTATGATGGTTAAACTCTTAGCATATGTACTTCTTTTGTGGGCATGATTGAGGAATTCCATCAGTTTGCATTCAAATCATTTCCTTGTCCTAATGTGTGGAACAAAGCTACTATCTCAGACGTACAAATTGTGGAGCCAAAATGCAGTAATCCCATGGTGCTGGCTTTGTTTGAGAGCTGAGCCAATTTATTTCTAGCTCAGCTGTCATGTACCTCCAATTGTATTAAAACTAGTCTTTGTCTGAAATGCAGCCTCTTTGTTGAGTTTGTGGGCAATCCATTTTCTCCTTTGCAGGAATGCCTGTCTCGTTCTGTCTTCTGGTTTTAGGACCTTCAGGGAGAAAGGTGGTTTGATGCGGTCATCTTAGAAGTGGTTGGCTTATTTTGCTTCCTTTTTATGTATGTCCAGTCAAATGCATGCAATGTACAAGTTTGAAAGCAATTAATTGTGTTGCTCTTTTTGTAGACAGGAAAGTGAGGGTTGAGGGAATTTTGTTACCACGACTCATGTGACAGTTGAGATCAAGGCTTGGTTACGCTTTCTTCTCAGACTTGACAGATGAAGATACTCACAGATGTCAGAGTAGTACTGAGGTTTTGAATTATGGAAGTGCTGGCAGTATAGACACGGTCTTAGATCTTCTGAAGATTGGGTGGACAGACCGCCAATCAGAAGATGGACATCACTGGACAGCTCCTCCTGGGTTATATTCCAGCAGGTGAAGCCTGAGAATCTCCCTCTCCTCCATATCATAGAAGCATGGTTAGAAATAATCTTAGAGCTAAAACAAGCTAATATTGACTGGGTATAGATAGCTTTTAAAAATAAATTAAGCTGCTTAACTCCTCCTCCCCTTTTTTTTTTAAAAAGTTCTTTAATTGCCTCCCTTATCTTTCCAGTAGTTGTAATAATATTTATTTATTCTTCAGTGACCAACACAGTATCTTTCCAGTGTTCTATCTAGTTATGTTATCTTAAAAACTTTACTTGGAGTATGGGATACAGTGGAGATTGCAAAAAACAAAAAAAAACAAACTCTGAACAAGATGGGAATTATATTGTATGTGATGGTATGAAGGCCACCTTTGCCAAAAATCGAAGAAACAATCATAGCTCCAAAAGTATTGTATAGGATTGGGCAAGTATTTGGTAGGTGAAGATAACTACCTGTTCTTGTTGCTTGTTGTTCTTCCATGATTGCATTGTGAAGTATGTTGACTCTTTAAACTTGTGTTGTTTCATCCTTATGTTCTGAATACTACTATATGGATAAACTGCAAGGGCTTCTCAAATCGATGTATTCCTCCCTTGGCTTCCAGCAGCCTCCCTCTATCTGGTTGGCCTTATGCAGCATGACAGGTTTTCTTTTGCATGACCTTGTCATTTGTACTGGGAATTAATAAATGCTCTTTTAACATAAATAACTGTTTGCATATGCCGACAAATCCCTTCACAGACTATTGCTTTTCCATACCGTGTGCATATTTTACTCTTTGCAAATTGTGTACGTTGACGCTCCCAGCCACCACAACCACCTTAATGCCTTCACATAAAATGGTTGTGCCCATCTTCCCTCTTGTGTACAGCTTTACCTGTCACCCTAGTGACTAGGCTCATGAATGGCCTTTTTTAAAAAGAAAAAGAAAAAGAAACAAAACATAGAATTGGCTTCTTTCTCTCCATCTAGAATGTGCTGTTTCAAAAAGTATCTTTACTTATGCAAATGCATCCTTGACTGGACAACAAATTTGCATGTGTTTATAGCAACATTATGCAGATATCAGGAACTGAAAGCAGAGGTTCCATAAAGAAGCAATGAGATGATGAAAATATTCAATTTAGTTCCTGTGGTTTTGTAAGGAAGTAAAGAATTATAGAATCCATTGTATAATTTTTTTCAAGGCCAGCCACTTGCTAATTTCAGTGTGAGAGTTGTGAGTACTTATTTAACTTCCTAAACATTTATTTCACCTATTCACAAGGATAATGTTTTTCTATGTTCATCGTCATAGCAATTTAGCTATAGAGGGATGTAATGTCACAAATCTACCTGTGCACATGAGGTTTACAGCTCCTCCTGATCACTCTTCTGTCAATAAGGTCAGTTCCCTGCATGATTTAGGAGCCTGGTTTTCAGAAACCACTCCTAGCCAGCAGGACAATTAAATGAGCTTTGCTGGAAGAGGTCAAACCCACTGTAGTAGCACTAAGCGAATCAGACAAACTCCAGTTTAAGTCACTGATTTTATTTGGATTTGCAGTCTGATTCAATTTGGGCTTCCAATTCAATTCAGAAAACCAGTGTGATTCTATTCAAACTTCTGAATCAATCTGGGAGAAAAAAGAAAGACATACGTATTCCAGCAGTCATGTAAATCATCCAGATTGACTAAAATGCATCCAATTCATCATTCAGACTGACCTGCCCACTGAAAACCATGACCAAATTTGAAGGTTGGCTTGAATTGCCTTCAAATCAAGTCTATGGACTGAATGACATTGGGATTATAATGGGGTAACACAACAAAACTAAAAGAAGCAAATTACTGATCCGAATCAACAGGCAAATGTCATTACCAAGACAGCAGAAGGAGGAGGGAGAAGTTTTAAATGGCAGCTCTGAAAATATTTGGTAAGGTTTTCCTTGCATTGTGGCTTGTAAGCCTGCTTTCCAATCTCTTCAAGAGAGTGGGTAGCCATCATTAACATTGGATGCAGGTGTTGGATAACAGTCCAAAAATGAATTTTGCCAGTGTGCTCAAGCGTTATTTTCAAGGACTTCTTATTTTGCTAAACTACACTGCTAGCCTAAAATACTCCATCTCTCTTTGAAAATGCAAGTAGAAGAACATTGAAATATACATGCAGTAGTCCACTTTGCCTCTAAGAATTTGCTAGACTTTGGGTACGTTCATACACACACACACACACACACACACACACACACACACGCACAGGCTTACATTATAGAAATTATAGAAATTCTCCAACACTATATCTGACTTCTGAGCAAAGCTAAGACAGTGTCACCGCACTTGTGAACATACCACATTTCTCTCTTTCCAGGAAAAAAAAATACTTATTGCAATATGTCAGGCTTATTTTATTGACAAGTGGTTTATTTATATTAAAAGAAAATATTGTTATTTCTGAAGCTAGTTCTGATTAAAGGGCAGAAGAAAGAATCTCAGAAAGTTCAAGGAAACAGAGGAGTCAAAAGGGAGCAAAAATCCATTACAAAATAAAGGCTGAACTAAGAAAACTCATCCAAATAGGTTAGACAAAAGGGAACAGGCAGATAGCTACAAGAGTGGAATATATAAAGGAGATGTAATAATGAGATAGGTAGCACCCTACCCCCTTTCCTACCTCCATCCTCTGAAGGAGAAATTTGTCTTCCAAATAAGACCCTGATCTTCTTGGCAGAATTTGCCCTGCAATAGATGTTAGAGACCAGTTAGATACACTTTCTTCTGGAGGATTTGTCTCTTCCAGCTCCTTTGGGTACTGTGCCCATCAGTACTACAGAGTCCATCCATCTTGCTGCTAGTTGTTCTCTTTGCTTTCCTTCCACCTCCAGAGATTTAGGCTTTCATATCAATCTATGTATTTATCTATGTTCATATCTCATACCCTAGAAATAGGGATATTGTGACAAATGTCATTCAGTCAAATGCTGCCAAGAAACTCTCAATATTGAAACTTTTCCAGCTGCTCTAGGGTGCATTTTTTTTTGTTTATTTTGTTTTACTTACATCAGACTGTTTTCCGTTGATTTTAAAAACCAGCATGCTTCGGATTCTTCAAGGGAGAAATAGAAGATGCGATTATATTATTGGTTCTTGAAGTAGGTTATCAACAGTTCAAACGAGACCCTACCATTTCAATATTTTAAACTCAAGCTGCATTGGCTTCCTGCCTTTAAACTTGCTGAAAGTTAAGAGAAGCAGATTGTCTGTTTTGCTAACATTGCTTTCTGGATTGTTTTCTGCACTCTGAGTTTGTTCCATCCAGTTTCCACATCAGTTCAGAAATGATGTGCTATATGTGCACAGTTTTACCCAACAGTTTCATGTTTTTCTTTGTTACTGGAAATGCTTAGATGGAGATAGCTGTAGGGGAAAACTAATGTCTCGGGAAGACCTCCAGAAAATAATGAGTTTTAAAAGGATGCCTGAAATACATCATTGTTAGAAACCGTTGGATTATAGCCAGTGAGAGAGGAGCTTATTTCCCTTTCATTACCATGTGGCAATCTTTGAAGAGGCAGGACTTCTCCCAAATCTCCCAGATCTTTAGTGCCTGGAGTGGCTAATAACAGTATGGAGTATCTTTAGGGTGCTGATCTGGTGCTGAATTGCTTTGAGTTTGGATATTAATTGCAACACTTTGAACTTGGCTTATTAGCAGATGGAGAGCCACTGTGGCTCTTTTAGCACAGATGTGATATGAATGCAGTAAGTCACCTTTGCCAATTCTGTAATCAGTTTGTTTAGTGGGCAATATGTTTCTCAATGTTCCTCTAACATAAACATGCTTGTGCACACACTTTGGCTGGAAAGTTTCATTGGACAATGAGTGATGCAAGTAAATCAAAGGAGAAGTCTATCCCAATATATGTATTAAAGTGGGCTTTGTTTTATTTCAACCAGGATTAATTAAAAAGGGAATTTTATATTGCACTTCAATTTGGATTTGATCATTTTTCAGCTTAGAGTGATGTGTAAATCACTCTATTATAGTTTTCGTTATTGTTCACACTAGCCTTCCCTGCCATCTTTCCCTACCTGGATGGCTTCCAGAGTCAACTTCAGCAATGACCATGTTGGATGGATAATTCTGAGAGTTGGAAGTCCACACTCCGGAGGACTTCCAGTTTTCAAAGGGTGGTTTACACTATGGGCAATGGCTGTCCTGATCCAAATCCAATTGAATTTGTTGTCCAGCCCTGATGATTGAACTGAGGATTTTGTGCAAACCATCACAGTAAATCCCAGTAGATACACAGAAAATTTTATGCATTAAAAACAAGATGTTTTCATTCCCACAGTGTCCTCCTCGCTACAAGAATCACACTTTCCTGGGGTTCTTCCTAATTTATATCTCCATGTGATACATTGTGCTTTGCGGTTTGCTTAAATTCATTGAGTTTTCCAAATCTGAGGGTCTGAATACAGTAAACAAGTCGATATGATGTAACCCCATGTATACCTAGGAAAAGCTTGATCAATAGCTTTTAGAAATTGAATATAAAGTCAGATACTTGCAGCCTTATCAATACACACTCTTTATTTTGGGGATCCTAGTCCTCCTGAAATGCTTCTGTGACATAGGAGAGCATTACACATCTCTCATAATGCTATTCCCATTACGGTTTAGATTTACTATGTCAGTTTATTGCTACAGAACAAATCACTTGGACTGATCAAAACAGATTGAACTGGGGATATGATGTTCTCCTGCCCACAAGGATGAGAGTGACACTGGAAAATTACTCAGGGTACAGTATGCACAGGGAACAGGCTAAGGCAAGCTGCACAAGAGAAGCTCAGGCTGCCAAGTATAGGAAGGGTGTAGGGAATGCTATCTTCAACAGATCATTCTTTTTTGTTGTTGTTCTAGCATTGCTTGAGCAGGTGTGTGTGTGTATGTGTGTGTGTGTGCGCACATGTGTGTGTAGGATTCCTATTCCCTCTACCATGATTCCCTCTGTTTCATGGTCTTATTTGAGAATTGCTTCTCTCATGCTTTGGGTGGGAAGATTTTGCATCAAGATACAGAACTATTCAGACCAGTCTTGGGGAAGATTATTTATTCTCAAAAGCTTTTTTTTCTTTGCAAATGTGTTTGGGGTTTTTTTTGGTATTGAAATCAGAAGTAAGAGACAGCAGGATAAACACATCTGTCCATCTTTAACTGATCCTTGTCTTTCAGCAGTCCTTGATGACCAAGAGAACATGTTTATATATTTATATAGCCACCAATCTAGGTTTTACATGACTCTATGCAGCTTACAGTAAACACATTATCTTTCTTTGTGAGATGTGTTCAACTGGTCTAAATGAACAGAAACATTTATTTCAGTGCTGATGCAGTTTCTGAACCCAGAATGTGTAGAGATATTTTATTCCTGAAACAAAAGACAAATTATATCTGCATACAAGTGAAACCTCCATTTACCGGACCTCAATGCAATGGGCTTTGCATATAAATTTCTCTGGAAATGTAATCCATTTGCATAATGACATCAGCACGCAAATGACTTAAAATGATGCAAATGACATAATTTGCATCTCCTGAATTGATGGTTAAATTGAATTTTCATTGTACTCCACATGCAGTAGGGGATCGAACTTTGTCTCTAAATTTTGCAAAAGATTCATTCTCTGGATATTAGGGCAGCAGGTACTTAGTAAAGTTGCATCCTTACCATTACAGTCCGCTCATCCATGTTTGATGCCTCACTTTGCCTACTGGTGGGACTGAAATTTGTTTTAAAGCTAGAAGAAGACAATCCATTATTTTTCCTCTAGGAAAGTGGCAACAATGAATTATCCTTTAATATCACATACGTTGTTGTGCACATTCGGGAAAATGGAGCTTTATCCGTCAATTACTATATTGATATTTTTTATTTGCAATAGTGACAGATATTTATTATGCCTTCTGATCATTTTTTTTTTACTGAGACAGTTTACAATAGCTTATAAGAGAGAGACAAGAATGAAACACAAAACCTCTGCAACATAAACACCAAAATTATATACCATGAGCAAGCCATACCACTTTTGATGGAACCTGGAAGGAATAAAAGTGTCTGCTCTTCTATGGTTAAAGCTGTGGTGGAACAGTGGTTAAAATGCAGTACTGCAGGTTACTTATGCTGACTGCCGGCAGTTTGGCAGTTCAATCCTTACCGAGGCTGACTCAGCCTTCCATCCTTCTTAGGTGGGTAAAACGAGGACCCAGATTGTTGGGGGCAATATGCTGACTCTGTAAACCACTTTAGAGAGGGCTGTAAAAGGACTGCGAAGCAATGCTATTGCTACTGCTAAATGTGTCTGAATAACATACTCTTCCAGTTGGAGACTGCAACGGAAAAAACCCTACTAGTAGATAGCTGGCTACTTCATTTTCAAAGGAAGAGTAACCAGCTATAGAATTTCACCTGATGATCTTTCTACATTTGCCAGTTTGAATTTTCACAAAGGAGAGAAGAAAAGTAAACTTCCTTACCCATGTATTGTGTCTGAAATCAGTTTGGCAGAAACAAAGCCCAATAACACCCAGATATATGTCTCTCTCTCCTCCATGTAATATTCAGATCAGCTGGATACTTGTCATCCTAGGGTGTCTGCTGTTCAGTTGTACATCTTTTGTTCTGCATGCAGAACACATCTGTTCCAGCCTCTGGCAGCATTTGGGAAACGGAACAAAGGCTGCAGTCCTATACACACTGAAATGGAAAGGAGTCCAGCTAAACTTCATCTGGCAAACTCCTGAGAGGGTGATGCTGAAGCTTTGTGCTTCATTCTCTACCCGTACTTGGACCACACTTGGAATATGGCATCCAGTTTTGGTTGCCACAATAATAATAAAAAAAAGATGTTGAGACTCTAGAAAGGGTGCAGAGAAGAGCAACAAAGATTATTAGGAGCCTGGAAGATAAAACATAATGTAGAACGGTTTCAGGAATTGAGTATGTCTAGTCTATAGGAAAGAAGGACTGGGGTTGACATGATAGCAGTGTTTCAATATTTGAGGGACTGCCACAAAGAAGAGAGGGTCAACCTATTCTCCAAAACACCTGAAGGCAGAACAAGAAACAATGGATGGAAACTAATCAAAGAGAGAAGCAACCTACAACTGAGGAGGAATTTCCTGACAGTGAGAATAATTAATCAGTGGAAAGACTTGCCTGTGGGTGCTCCAACACTAGAGGTTTTTAAGAAAAGATTGGACAACCATTTGCCTGAAATGGTATAGGGTTTCCTGCTTGAACAGCGGGTTGGACTAGAAGACCTCCAAGGCCCCTTCCAATTTTGTTACTCTGTTCTGTTTTGTTATGCTCTGCCCCCATCTTGCCAGGACTCACTCACCAAGAAGGCAGCTCACTCTAATGCATTTAATGACAAGCTGATGAATCTTATCACCTTTTCATTTTTCCATAATACAATCCACTGCTGTGTATCGATGGCTTTATGGAAATTAATGCAATGCCTAGATCCTATTAGCTGGCTCTCTATGCCACTAACAAGGATAAGTACAGGGAACATAATAAGCAAAAGTGGTTCCAGAAAAAGGAGGGAGGACTGTTGTTCAGCTTTCTACAGTGACAAAAATAGCAATTGATTAATTGTTTTCTCTTTCCAAATGATGACTATGTAATTCAATTGATGACTAGTGATGATGGGCATGGGTTCTTCTTATAATTAAAAATATATATATAGCAAAATTAGGTGATCCTAAAATTGGGATAAAAAGATTTTTGTGGGAATATAAATATTAGAAGATAGAGATAGGCTACATATTGATTTTCTTTCTGTGCAGTATAACAAATAAAACATTCTATCTTTCCTTGCTTGCAACAGAATCCATGGGTAGTATTAAGCCATTTTGTCATTTGTTTGGTTGTAGCTTAGCATGTACAATAAATCTGGTTATTTGCACTTTATTTACTAAAGCCTGGTTAAAGTAACTTAAATAGTTAGAACAATGAATCATTGGAATGACTTCCCTCCAGAAGTTTTGGATGCTCCAACATGGAGATTTTAAAGAAGAAATGGGACAATCATTTGCCTAAAATAGAATAGAGTTTCCTGCCTGAACAAGGGGGTTGGACTAGAAGACCTCCAAGGTTCCTTCCAACTCTGTTCTTCTGTTACTATGATTAAACGTGAACTGAGTTTCTGTACGTGTATGCGAGAGCAAAATAGAGAACCATTTTGTACAGGAAATATGTGAAACATAGAAATATAGAATTATAAAGTTGGAAAGAAACTTAGAAGTCTTCTAGTCCAGCACCCTGTCCAAGGCAGGAGATACTATATCATCCCAGACAAATGGATGTCCAACCTTTTTTTTTTAAAAAAAACTACAATTCTAGGAGGCAAGCTATTCTATTGATTAACTGTTCTCAATGTCATGAAATTTCTGCTTAGTTCCAGGTTGGTTCTCCTTGTGATGAGCTTCCATTCATTGCTTCTTACCCTGCCCTCTGCTGCTTTGGAGAACAAGTCAACCTCCCATTGCTTCTTATCCTGCCCTCTGGAGAACAAGTCAACCCCCATTTTTCTGTGACAACCCCCTCGAGTACTGGAAGACAGCTATCATGTCTCCCCTAATCGTTCTCTTCATTAGGCTAAACACACCTAATTCCCTTAACCATGATTTTGGCATCAAAAGCCTTTCCCTTCTCTTCACTTTTGTCATCAAGAGCCTTCCATAAGTTTTATTTGGTGCAAGGCCTTTAGAGAAACTAAGCATTAGCCTTCCATGATCAGTCCCCCTCCAGCTGGCCTAGAGTTCCGTGGGTTGCAACCCCCAATGCATCTAGTGGGTGCCAGGTTTTGAAAAGCATGATTTAGAGCAATTATTCCACATTATTCTTCCATGGCAAACCATAATCCCTGATTCCCCCAAACGCAAGCAAATAGGAAACCATCCCTATGATGTACCTTTAATGTGTGCAAGACACTGAAGAACTGGAAGGTTGGATTTTGCTTTCGGTATGCAACCAGGGTTAACATGCTCTAAGATGGGGCATTTTTAAATATATATATATATATTTGGGGGGACAGGACATTTTTTTTAGTTAGATCTTTTATAAGCTAGAAGAAGCACTATAGAAAAAGCACTCTGAATAAGCAATACCCTCTTAAGTCTGTTTTGAAGATCAAGGGAGGTTATGGTCTCACCAGTGAATACAATTAAATCATGTATCAAGTAGCTTTTGAGAGTTCTTCTGACTTCTCTAACACTGCTCAAATCCTGCACTCTATCTCTGCTGCATCAGGCAGATGATTATCTGGAGGCAAGGAAGGATGTTAAAATTGTCATAATTATCTCTCTTTACATCTGGACAATTTGTATAAGCTTCAGTTTAATGACCATTTAGTTTGGAGCTGAACTGTTACTATTTATGAACACACATGTATAGATTTGGGCAATACAGTTTTATGTTCTCTTTGCAAATATCGAGTGATAGAATCTCTTCCGAAACTGTATAGTACAAGAGTAAGCAATATGGTGTCCATGAACATCAATGTCCTAATGCCAAATAGCTCCCTCGGTATAACTTATTAGCATCTATAGTGTTTTTAATTTAAAAAAAAATGTGGACAGCTGCATACTGCAAAGCAAATTGCCTCCAACATAAACTTTGAATGATTATTTGGAAAGATGCCTCTATGCTCCCAGTTTGTGTTCTTAGACAATTAAAGTGATAGG